>QFDD01002288.1:0-27128 GCA_006871305.1 Vachellia collinsii | reverse complement strand
AGGAAGAAAAAGAGATTAGATTAAAAACATCAAATCCACTAAGTGTGAGTGGGAGATGTTGGAATATGATGGTCCACCCTTTGTGGATTTGGACCCAAGCCCATTTGAAGTGGGGCATAAATGAAATTAGAGGAAGTATGGGGCAATAGAGGTAGTTTGCCCTTTATATTTTGAATTTTAAATTATAATAACTACCTACACTATTATACGGGAGTGGGAGTCAGTTTTGGAACACAAGTGAAAAAATGATAACTTCCCGATGAAAAAGTTTTCTCTCTGGAATTCTGTTCTTCCCTTTCCTTCTGGTGCATTTGCTGTGCAACGTAATCGGAGTTCGAAATTGGTGCTTCGGTTCTCGTGTGGGTATTCTGTGAGTCGGTGGATTCCAGGTACGCCCGAAATCCTTCAGTACCTATTGAGGACGAAGAAAGGGAGATAAAGATTCCAAACCAAAAGACAAATTTAGCATGAAAAGAAAAGAATAAAGAGAGGACAAGGAATATATTTCCTTTTAAACTGATATAATGTACTTACTACCCGTTAAATATTTTTAACAAAACAAAAAAATTATTGTGCACGCTAGGAATTACTTTATTTAAATGTCATATTTTTTTCTCAAAAAAATACAAATAAAAATCAACAGTAACTTGAAAAAAAATATATAGAAAAGGTCAAAAGAAAAACATCCAAGCACTGAAATGTTATCCACACTTGAACATCCTCTCGTTGATGTGGGAACGGTCCACACACGCCACCTGAGAAATACTTAATACTTATATTCTATAGTAATGTTTTCATTTTTCTCAAAAGATATCAAATTACTCTCGATGAATCAGCCAACTAGAATTAAAATAAGACGAGTCGTTATATTTTAATTGGTCAGAGTACAGATGAGATGGCTCTTTGAGAGTATATTACTGTTTCTCCACTCAAGATGTACTCCAATTTAGAATCCTAATTCACATGCATATTTTCCAACGGGAGGATCTTCCTACAGATGTGACTTTGTTATACCCAAAGAGCCAAAAATTTTTGAAATTACATTGAAGTATTAAAGAACCAAAACAAATTTTTATGTCGATGATAAATAATCAAAATGGCCATTGTTAATTTTCTACAGTCAAAATATTATCTATCAAAATGCACATATACATTTTAACAATTAATAATAAAAAATTTTATAAATGAACATATAGAATTTTACCACTCTGGATTTACATCATTACAGATGATACAAGAATTTATAAATGTTCATGGATGAATTTAAAAATACACAATAATCATTTTAATAACTAACAATGGAAAAATTTAAAAGTACACATATGAAAATTTACAACTCTTAATTCACAATAGCTGATACAAATTTACAGTTGTTTATAAGAGAATTTATAAGTGCAAATAAGTATTCCAACAACTAAAAATAGCAACATAATAATTGTCCATGTGAAGAAAGGACACTTTGATCGCTTACCATCAAAACATAATTTCACCTTGCCCCTTTGGTACTGTACTGTAGGGCAATTTCATAACCTTTTAGTTGGGGTATTTGGATTAACTTTTTCAAGTAATTTTATACAATCCGAAATAAGTGTATTAGAGGAGTTTTTAATTAATTTTGGGTGTTTGACAAACTGAAATAAATCGCATCTGGAGGTTAAGTAAATTCGTCTTTTATTTTTCTGATTCCATCTTTCACCTTCCGCCATAATTTTTCATCTTTCTTAATTAAAAAGTTTAATTTATCAATCATTTAAGGTGAAAATTGTTAATTAGGTTTTTGTAGGCTTTTAAATTAGGTCCTTGCAATTTCCTCAGCAATAGATATTATTCCCGATGCTCATAATTTATTAATTAGGTTAAATGATGATTAAGTGATCACATGTGATTTTTACAAAATACAAAATAAGAAATACATTTGTTAAAAATAAAATTTATTTATTATCAGTATAAAAAGAAAAATTGTTATACTCAGAAAAAATATGTAATTATTTTATGAACGGAGAGAATGGGAAGTTGAAAAAGAGAGATGTGAAGGATAATTAATGCAATAATATAATATGTAATTAATAAAAAATAAAAAAATTGGTTAAATTTTAGACATCATTTAAATTTACTTTATAAATGGGTTAACGGTCATTTTTGGCAAATTCTGCAGCTGAAAGTTTTTTTTTTTTTATGCAACATCACTCTTGAAGTTTTAAATAAGCTTAATATTGCCTCGAAAGTATAAAACATAACAATTTCGCTCACATCATTAGTTGATCGTTAGTTTTGACCATTAGTTGATCCAATCAACCTAAAGTGACTATGTCATGTAGGATATAATACCACCTCTAGAAACGCATTGATAAGAGAAATCCGCAAGACCTATGAAAATTGATGTTCAATGAGGATGATATTGTGAGGATTTACAGTTGCAGTAGATCAGATAGACATTTTTATGGATTCATCTTACAGAAAAGAATTGCAAAAAAAGTTCTAAAGAACATTAATGACATTTCTGAAGCATTACCCCAATTTGATTGAATGATGAGCCGGTATTATATCCTGCATGGCAGATCTATATAATCTCGATTGGATAAACTAATGGTGAGAGGAGAAATTATTACGATTTTATACTTTTTAGGCAACATTGAGCCTATTTAAAATTTTCAGGGGGAATATTGATCTAACAAAAACTTTCGAGTGTGCAGTAATCTTTCATTAAAACTTCCCGGACAACAATGACCATTAACTCTTTATAAATAGGATCATTCATCATGTCACCTACAAAAACTTTATCTCATAAGTCATAGCCGCATGAAAAACAAAATTTATGTTTTATTTTTGTTTAAGTTATATGTAAATTGTATATGTGCTGACCAAATGTATTATTTATAAGAAAATACTTATGTCAAATTCCTTATATTGATTGTGTCAAGTTCTTTAATTACATATAACCATGTGTCCTATTTATATAATTAATAATAATAATTAAAATCATTTATTTTAAACATACATTATTAAATATATATTTGTCAAAAACATATTCATATCATTTAACAAAATTTTATTTTAAGAGGGAAGGAGAATAATGATTTTGGTAAAGCATTTATGACAACAGTAGAAAAGCCGAAAAAAATTAAGAAAAAATAGTTTTTTCGAAACTACAGTTTTAGCATCCCAAACCATCATTTTGAAGTAAAAAGCAATTTTCCAAAATTTTCATATATTTACCTACCTTAAACCCAAACTGTGATTTTACAAACCAAAAATGCCTTTTTAAGTATTGACTAACAGAAACTTAGTGTAAGGGCGCGTTCAGGATTAGAGTTTAAAGTTTATTACATCCTAGTATATACATATTGTTTTATTCCTTTTGGTTAAAGAAATGCTTGATTGTAGGGAGTCTATTCCACTACTATATAAGCATAATATACTGATAATGAATTAACTGACTAATTAAGAAAGCGTAAAGAATCATGATTCACTTTAATGTCAGAACTGAAAGGAGAGAAATTTTACTTTCTAAAAGGCAATGAAAGATTATGATTCCCAAAGTCACCTTATCATAATATCTTTATCGGCTTTATGGCATACTAAAGTGGGCAATAAAGCTTCTTTTGAGTGGTTTCTGAATTTGTTTAATATCAAAGGGGGAAATAATATTTTTACTGAATTTTGAGTGTATAATTGATTGATTTGAATTACATGTCACCTGATCCAATACATACAAAATAATAATGGCCAAAAAATAAAAACAAAAATAGTACAGCTCTCAAACATTATCATCATCATAAGCCTATATACATTTGTAATCATCATGAAAATTAAACAGAGATATTAATTAGAAACTCATTATTGTTATTATTGTTAAATGAATGGACTTTTCTATTGAATTGTGTATAAAAGTACAAAAATCTCTCTATTGAAACAAAGATGAAATTATAGAAACTTTTCTTAACTTTTTATTGAATTTACACGGGTATTTACATTTTTTAAAAAAAAATCATAAAGTTACATTGAAAATAAAAAAGGATGGTTATATAATTTTCCTAAAGTTAAAGGGAAGTCTATATATATAATTCATTCTTTTTTGTCAAGATGAAATTTTTATACTTTTTACAAATAACAAAATTTCCATGTAATTTAAAAATAATTAATATTTTCAATGTATAAGAGCTAACATGTGTATAATTACTCCCTTCGATCATAAAATATATGTGTTTACTCCCTTTGATTACAAATATAAGAGCTAGCATATGTGTTTGCTTTAATTCTAAATGTCGGGTTTCAATCCAACTTTATCTCCTAAATTTATAATTGGGGATTCTTTCTTAAACTAAAAAGGGCACTCTTAAGAAATCTACACAATTTTTTGGTATAAACAACTATTTTTTAATCTTTGCAAATTAATTATCAAACCTCTATTTAACGTCAGAAGGAGTATATTTTACATTTTACAGACTTTTAGTGCAATCCATGTAATATACTTCCTCTTGTCCTAAATATATTATCATTTTTGTAGTGCGAAACGAAGTTTTATATTTCGATCGGAGGGATTATTATTTATTTTAAGATGAAATTTTCATAGGTTTCAAAAATAAAAACATCCATGTAATTTAAAAAAAAAAATTAACTGAAGCCCGTATAATTTATATTTTACTTGTTAACAAAAAAAGTGCGTATATATTTTTTTTTTGGTGAAAGGGAAAAAAGTGTGTATATTACACACACGTTATATAAATTGATTGCATAGTTCGCAAGGATGAAAGTATTAATGGGGAAGACAAAGAACAATGACTTTATTTGCCTAAGAAGTTATCCCTCATATATAACACACAGTAAGGGAAGTTTCAAGCCACATTAGATTGACAAACCAAGGCAGCAAACAAGGAATTGTTTATTGGTGAAGAAACCCTATTGATTAATCCCAAAGCTTATATTTGTGTGTGGGTATATATACATACGGAAATATCGTAACCCACAAAGCAACATATATAGAAAACACTGTTTCTGTTTGGTAATAACAAGAGAATAAAAACTCAAAGCGTATATATACATATACATATATATATAAATATACATATGGCTATGAAGACAAGAACATCATCGACTTTTGTTCGTCCTGTGTATGACGACTTTGAGCCCAGCATTGAATTCTCTGAGAATCATGAAGGTCACTTTCTGCGAATCCTTCTTCCAGGTACCTTACACACACACATGCATCTTATCTTTAATTTTTGATTAAGGCGTAAATTTGTTTGGAAAGTTTTTCCTTAGGAATAATGTTCTTCCAAAAGTTTTTTTGATTTCAAGTTTGCTTCAAAAGTGTTGAAATAGAACAATTTTATCCCTTACCGTTAAAAATGTTAACGATAACATCATTTTGTAACTATTAACATTGGTTTTTTTAATGAGATTTAACAACATTGATATGTTTTAAAATTTCATAAGCGACATTGAACCTAAACAAATTTCAGAACAACAATGTTTGGAAGCAAAAACTTCTGAATTAAATTTACATATTGACATTTTAATTTTTGTGTGTAGAGTTAGTTGGATATAGATACGTTTTAAGAGGATATATACCAAAATATGGGGTTTTCATTCTGCTCATCGTAGCCATATGAGCATGACATTTGTCCGAAATCCTCTCAGTTTGAATGATCTAGAATTCTAGATTTGAAGTTTTTATTTTATAATTTTTGAATAAAATTCATTCTTTCATAAAGTGGTAATGATATAAGATTATATTTATTTTAGATTACATATATGTTAAAATAAAAAATTATTTAACATACAAATAAAATTAAGGGTGTTCTTGATTGTTCACGATCAGTGCGGATGGAAGAGTTAATAGGGTAATATGATGTCCATAAAATAAAATGTTCTTGCTTGCTTCCATTCGTAAATGTAAAAATTAATAGAGGGGTTTGTTTTTGTTCTAAATACAAAATATTAATTCATTTCTTTTTTTGGTAGAAAATATTAATTCATTTGGTCATTCAAATTTATGATTTTTTCTTTTAAATTGACCTATTTATTTCATATATTAAAATGGTTTTCCATTAACGAGTAGTATTATATGTAAATGATTAAAAAGGGCGATTAGGAGGACAAACACAAATTTTCTTACAAATAATTAACTTAATTATCTTTTGAAGTTTTACAAATTAGTTATTTAGGTCATATATTTAGCATTTGGTCGAGTAATTATTATATCAAAACAATTCAAGATGTATAGGACAACCAAAGATATCGACAAATGTATTTGAGGTTGCTGTTTCCCAATTGTTGAATCAAACCTTTTCTTGCTTTATAATGTTGTGGGTAGTTAAGAATAACGTTTCTCATTATCAGAATATATCACTTAAAGCTTATTATTTTTGATATTACAATGTAGTTTCATATATATATATATATAGAGAGAGAGAGAGAATAATTGATGGGAGTTTTTGGTAATTGCAGGCTTTATAAGGGATCAAATGAAGATTACATTTATGAACTTTACCAGAATGTTGAATATTTCTGGAGAGAGACAAATTGATAGTGAAAATGACAAATGGGTCCGTTTCAATCAAGCATATCCAATTCCACAGAATTGTGAGGAAGGGAAGCTTCAGGCCAACTTCAATCAGGGAGTTCTCACCATTACAATGCCAAAGAAGATTCTTTCCCAACATTCTTCCACAACTAATGCTCAACAAAAAGGCCCATTTCCCTCAAAGAAACAGGAGCCCAGGCCCGATAAAAAAGCCCATCAGGACATCCCTAAGAAAGCCCAAGAAAAGCCCACAGCTCATAGATTGGAGGAGCCTAAGCCTGAGAAAGCCCAGGAAAAAATCCCTCAAAAGTATGTACCTACTCGGGCCGAACAGCTGAAACCTGAGACCCGAGAAACATTTGAAGAGCCATGGCCTGAGAAGGCCCGAGAGAGAAGTCCTAATAAATATGCACCTAAAATGGAAGGCCCGAAGCCTGAAAAGTCGCAAGAGAACATTCCTCAAGGATATACACCAAGAAAGTTGGAAGCACATAAGCCTGAGGAAGCCTACGAGGAGGAAATTCCTTTTAAATTCAGAATTCGTAGAGGGAAAGAAGATTTAATTCAGAAAATAGAAGATGATGGAAGAGGATTAAAATCTCTTGGACCTCAAGAACTCACCAAGGAGTTTACGCCTGAAAAAGGTCAACATGTTGGAACTGAGCCCAAATCCACAACAATAAAGTATCAAAGAAAGCCCAACGATGAAACAGAACAAAGGCCCACTTTAAAGGGTGCTCCTAAAAAGCCCAAAGATGAAAAGCGTGAGAAGGGTGCTGGAGAAATTGAGAAAGAAAAAGAAATCAAAAAGGGAGAATTAGAAGGAAACTTGCCAGAAAAGCCTGAAAAAATGTTCCAAGAGAAGGAAATTGGGACAAGTAAAAGGACTGCAGAAACAGCAGAAAAAGGAAAGGAATCTTTCTGCAGAAAAGAGGATATAGTTAGCACAATAGGGAAAGGAATGAGACATGTGTCTACTTCAACTTCGGAGGTAGTGACAAAAATCTCAGAAGGAAAATGGAAGGAAGAAGAGAAGCCAATGCTTGTAAATATGGGTGCTGCAATTCTAGTAATTGCAGCTTTGGGAGTGTATGTATCCTATAAGATTACCTCTTCTGGTACTTCCTCCTAAAACTGTAACTTTCTCTTTAAATCTCTTATAATTCTCACAGGAATATTCAAAAGTAAGACAGTTTGGTGTATGATGTGTAATTTCAAATTAATAGTGATGGGATATGGAATAATGGTTGGCTAGGATTTTAAGATATTTGGGTATTTACTATTATGAGGAAATATTTAGATTTAATGTTGATTGATTGTCATCTTTTATTATTTGCATTTAATTTTAAATTTCTAAAATGTTCTGTTATTAATTTCTAGGGTTAGGTTGAGGCTTATAAATAGCACATCAACTCATTTCTTTTGTACATTTGATGATTTGAATAATATTGAGTTTTTCCTCTTCTCAGTTCTTTTCTCCCTTTATTTATCTGGTTTCTTCCTCCTTCTTGTTGTTCTCCCTCATCTATTCTCTCTCTTTCTCCTCCCATCCTATATATTCTCCCTTTCCACTTGCATGTCCTGCATTAATTGGTATCAGAGTCAGGTTCTACTTCCCTTACGTTGCCAAGACCTCTAACCACCTCTCCCAAATAGAAAAGGGTCACATTCTGCTAGCATAAACCTTCCAAATCAGCTTTCAAAATCTGCATAGCCTTTAAAAGCTTCACAATAGCATTTTGCTATTTCCCTTGGTTTTACTATTCTGAGCTTTTCTGAAGCCCAAAATCATCAGATAGAGACATTGAGGGTAAATTTTTTAATTTTAAGCTCATATTTGATATATCTTTTGAGTAATTTTATCACTTTTGCTTATTGATTTTATTTCAAGGAAAAGGCAAAAAAAAAAAAAAGAAGAAGAAAAAGCGTTACCCAAAAAAAAGAGAAGGTAACAAAAAGAAGAAAAAAAGCCAAAGAAAAGAGAAGAAGAAAAAAAGGAAGAAGAAAAAGGAAAAAGAAAAAGTGGAAAAAAATTGTTGATCTTATTAACTTTTATTATTTCTTGTTGTTTTATTTAAATTTATTATTGTATTCATCTTAGAACCTCACTCCCCATAATTTGATCCTTTACCCAAGTCACAATTTACCATAAGTTAGTCAAGGTTTGTAACAGTTTCCCTATGGGGTTTTCAGAATCCCCTGAGATTACTCTGAAGATCTCATTTAGGTTGTTACTTATTTACCGAATGTAATCCATGTAAAGCTTCAGTTGTGTTTGTTGAATAGGGTCTTCACCTTTTAGGTGGAGGCAACTTGGGAGCCTTCTTTAGGTTTCTAGAACCACCCTAAAACCCTAGGAGGCATGCTACTCAATTTGAGTTATGGGTTATAAAGGATGCCCATGTATAGAGTGCCAACGTAAGTACAACAAACCACCTCAATATGTTCAACATCAACAAGGCTATGAAAGATATCAATGATATGAAGGTGATGAGCTTCAATATTAGTACACTAATAGTCAACGGTACGGGTATGAATGTGATGACTTTTATGCTCCCCACTATAAGCATGATAATAATTATTACTATGGATATGTCGATTGTTATGGGCATCTTGAGCAATGTTATTATGAGCATACTTATTGCCACCAATATATGTATGCTGCTCATCGTGATTATACGAGCCAGAGTCAGTACAAGTATGTTGATCTCTATCAAAACAAAGACTGGAGTGTTATCAATATGTTAGCTCTTGAGCCTTCCCACCTACAGTGGAAGCAGCTTATAAAAGGGCTGAAAGGCATCACAAAGCTGAAGAAGCACATGCGTCTTATTGTAGGCATCTCAAAGTTGAAGAAGAGCGATGCACGGTTGAAGTTGAATTCCGCCAAGAGTTAGATATATTCATAACCCGTGCTAAGCAGATTTGCGGTGAAGTGAAAGGGGAATTGAAAGAGATTTCATCTCTATTAAGCAAGTCAAAAATTGATGTGGTTTATTTATCATCTCTAATAAGCAAGTAAATGAAGGATGAAGTTTCTTTCTTAACCCTAGAAGATGCCACCATAACTCCAATGCAAGAATCATCCCCCGCTCTTATGGAGCCCACTCAGAGCATTGAAATAACTACGCTAGCACCTGTCCCCCAAGAAGCACTGCCAGTCACTCTAATGACTCAAGTGAATAAGGAGTCTGATCTTGTTATTAATGCCAACAGTTTGCTGAGCAATGATTAGGTTCTTCAATCTATTCAAGTGCAAGTGGCTCCTTCTTAAATTGTATTCAATGAGAACCAACTTCATCATGCTACACCTCACGTGCAAGCAACATTTCCTATTGCTACTCCACTGCCTAAGGGACAATTCCTATTGGAAAGGCTTTCCAAATGTTCTCAATGATCAAACTATGTATTCCTTCCATGTTGTTCACTTTCGCTATCTTACTTGGTGGAAAGGGTTTCCAGATGATCATTGTCATCAAGTTGCTCACTTTTGCTGTGGTTTTCTTTTTTGCTATCTCACTTGTTGGAAAGGTTCTCCCTCATCTATTCTCTCTCTTTCTCCTCTCTTCCTATATATTCTTCCTTTCACCTTTCCCGTCTTGTATCAAATAGTTAATGCAAACAAAGTTGCAATGATACATGATTTCAATCTCAAATGATGAGTTATATGTATGAATTTGATTTTGCGGAGAACTCGAATGGGATACATTTTTATTTGGATTGCATTCTCTTTGAAGAGTGGGTTTCAAGTCCAAACTCAATTGCCAAAAAAGAATTCCTTTACATATACAATGGCGGAAATGGAACTCGATGGGTACTAGATCTAATTGATTAATATACAATAACCACCCCTTATGTTTTACATAAATTACAGTAGCCTCCCCTCTATTTTGAAAATGTATATAAACATATTTTAAAATTAAAATGTATATTGCACAATCCTCCCCTCTACTTTGAAGATGCGCTATGAGTTTTGAAAAGGGAGAGAAAAATTGTACATGGATCTTACTTTCATTTTCTTCTTTGATTTCTTCCTTGTAGTTGCATTTCTTCCATTTTTTTTTGCCTTTACTCTTCCTATGATGGCGGACTGGACCTCAAGAAGTAATTTCCTCTAGTCCAAAATTGGTTGAACCAAATAAAAAATAGAGATAACCTTCCACTCTCTCCCTCTCGACCTTGACTCCCCACGCAGAAAAACCAGAAGCAAAAATTTAAGGCTTGTTTGGTTTGAAGGAGGATGGGAGGGAAAATTGTAGGTGCCAGAACCCGCGAAAGAACAAACGATTTGAGTCACGTCTAAGGATATTGTCCTTAAGGGAATCGACAGATTTCAACTGAATTTCCCATTGTTAACCCGTTTGTTGTACACGTGAGCCCACCACTCCTCTTAGCCCATGTTACTAGTATTTGGATTGGAGGGCATAGCGGAATATTAAAAATTTTCCAATCTCTTCCTTGGATCTGTTGAAGGCGTTTAAGTCATGTAGTCAAGAAGTATACGTTTCTTGAAGCGTTTTCCTTTTCTTCCTCTTTCGGTTTTAAGAAGCCAACAACTATGATTAGCTTCCTCTATTGGTATCTACATGAACAGCTTTTCAACACGAAGGCGTGTTAGCACCTCAACGTCCGATACTAGGATCAACTCTCTGATCTCCTTCTCCGTTTTAGTTTTTCTCTTTTGTTTCTAATTTTGAATTTTTTAGATGTGTATCAATTGGAAACCTCTGGTCGTCTATTTATAAATAGTTAGAGCTTATCCTTTTAAACTTTGAAATCAATCTTTATCAATTTCAAAATTCAAATCTTATGAGAGACATTAAATCTGAGAAATTAAATAAAAGATGGCTTAATTTAAATCTGTCCAACAAATTTAATTTAACCCATTTATTTAATTTGGATAAGGAGTCAACGAGGATAGAATTTAATTTATCTCCATATATTAAAACCAATATATAATATCAAGATTGATCTATCTTTTAGATCAAGATTTAATCTATATTTATAAATTAAATTCAGGATCTATCTTTTAAATCAAGATTTAACTTGATTTACTCTATCCTTATAATTAAATCCAAGATTTAATCTATCTTTTAAAAGAATCCAAGATATTATATCATCATCATATATACATATCTATATTTGTAATATATATACGAAATATATATATCTATCATCCCTAGAATATTCATTGAATCTATACATACCATAGATTCAATGAATCTGGATATTTTAGCTTGTTGGTGGGCTATTTTGTGTGCGACCCTGTAGGGCCATATAAAATTGGTAGTGGGCCAATGACTATACTAGCCCACAAGTTGCAAGCGGCCTTTATCAAGACATTATGACTACCCAATTCATATGAGGATCTATAAACTAATACAACATATCATATAACCATATCACGTCCCTTTTGTCACATGATATTTTAGTCAAGGATGAGGCATGGACATTGCCATCCTCATAATCCTGATCATTGTTGTCTTGATCCTTGAGTAGTCTGACTACAGAGATGGAACTTCCTTTCCATCACAGTATGGCCATACATTTCTTAGCTCACTCATTGAGGGTCCTAACAATATCTCTCTAATAGTGTGAGCGACAAATTCTAACTTGACTTGATTTAAGATCGGGAATGGATTGGTTAGAAACAAGTAAGAAAATTAGATAGATATCATAGGTAGGACATTAAGAGAACATATCTCTTACAACCCTAGTCATAAAGACACCACAATGATAATCAGCTCTTGATACTGTCAGAGTATTCACACGGAATACGGGATGCAAGCAAAGCTCACAAGAGAATATAATTCTAAAAACAAATATCATTCAAATCTCAAAATGAAGTACAAAAACATTGGTAACATATAGGCTACCATAGAACACTCTAGAATAAAAAACCTTAAGCCTTAATTGCTATAATGATGTCTTTATGATGATTAATTGATTGATTGGCACCATTCAAAGCTAAAGAAATTAGGAACTACTTAAACTTGAAGCAAAAGTCAACTACCTAAAAATATGAAACTAAGACAAGATCTTCTAGAAGAATCTTTGACTAAATGGCCTTATTCAAAGGAAATAAAAAGGGGAACTTTTTAAAATTGAAATTACATCAAAATTAATGTATAATAACAGCTTATTGATTCCTTTTGGACGTCATTTATGCTTCTCCTCCAAGGCACATGCTTGTACATCATCTTGGGCTTCTTCCATTCTATGTTACATCAATTTCATGGATCTTCATGCTTTCCCTCGTGCTCAAGCTTTCATGGCTCATGAAAGTATCCATATGGGCTTGAATAAGCATGGTTAAGGTTTGGTTGACACCCTCAACATATATACTAACATCATAGGCCTTTATTTTAGCTAATTGAAGCTTAAATGTTATTTTTTGAAATATAATCATCGATTCAGACTCTTCTTGCATTACATGGGCATCATGATTGACATATATGATGCCACCTTGGCTACCACGTATGATGCCATATAAGATGCCATTTGTACCTCCGTCATGACCATTCATATTTCTCTACAGGAAATCCACTAAGCCCCAACATAGCCTTTATCATCATTCAATCAAAAGTGACTTTTGACTAGGTCAAAGCTGAGTGACTCTTATGTAGGAATCCATGATGATCTCAAACAAAGGGCAAAGTGATGTAGTGGTTTTTTAAGATAAGCTTATGACGTCATCCATGCAGCTTTCTCAAAGTGGGTCGATCCAGCATCTTATACTCTTACAAGTGCCTATGACTTTGATTGGTATCTCCATACATTTTTTAAAGTCATAATGGCATTATTTCATCTTTGCTCCTATGCAGATGATCTACCATGGACATATTTAGGATAATCATTATGATTTATCCAAGGACAATTTATCACAATAACATGCAAAGATTATGATAATCAAAATGAATGATTCATTAATTAAAATACTTAAAATACAATGATTGGCCATAGGGAAAAATTTCCAACAACTAGCCCATGAAATAACTTGATATATATTGACTTGAGCTCTCATTCTCCTAAGCAATGTGGAGCTTGTTTCTTTTGACACACCTACATAAGACAAACTTTTACAACAAAAATGACCCCTCTTCTCATTTGGTTTGAAATTTTGGAAAGGAGCAAAGCCAAAATTTTAGCTTATCTTCCCTCCTATCCCCCAATTTTTGTCCCTTCCAAATTGGGGGGTTTTTGGAGGACAACTAAATTAATAGACTATTTTACTCTCATACAAATTATGATATTCTAGTAATGCCTACTGTGAAAATATAAAACAAATCCTTCTGACTCCATATGTTCACAACTCTGCAGCTTTACATCGTCTTCCCCCTCCACTCTGCGACTTCATTGGCATTGGCTAGACCTTCCTTAGCTTCACTTGCATCGACATTATGATCTTCCTTAGCACCTTCGCTGTTATTTCATACCTTCCTAGGGCCTTTTGGCTCCATATTTTCTATAGCTGGAAATAAAGGCTAAACAAATGGCTACAAATTAGTTAAGGGTCCATAAAGTAAAAGGAAATGAAAGGAAGGGCATATGTTGAATAAGAAAATAAAAAGAAGGGTAAAATGGTAATTTTACAAAAAGTAGAAGCAAAATGGTCATTTTGAAAAAATAAGGGCAAAATGGTAAGTTAAAGGGCATTTTGGTAATTTTGATCCAAATATAAGAAAATGACCTTGGAGACATGGAAATGAAGGAAATAATTTCCTGAGTAATATTTGAGGCAGAATGAAAATCAAAAAACTGTAGCATCCTCAATTTTCTATAACTGAGAATAAGGACTAAACGATGGGCTACAGATGAGTAAAAGGTTCAGAGAGTGATCAAAAGTATAAGAGGTGCCATTTTGCAAGCAAAGAAAACAAAGGGCAAGATGGTCATATTGAGAAAAGTCAGGGCATTTCGGTAATTTTGACCAAAATACCATAAAATGACCCGAGCACTAGAAGGTAGAATAAAAGTCACTGATCAGTAATTGAGGTTCAGTTATGGTTAATGGACAAAAATAGCCTTTGCGAGAAATTTTTACAGTAGTTAATATTTTGGCTATTAAAGGATTTTAAGACAAATATTATTATTTAAATTGTCTAGAGGCCTAAAAAATATAATGTTAAAATGGCTAAAAATAGTTGCCTTAATTTATAAAATTGTTCTCAGCAGAAAGTTAGAAAATGTTCACCAGAACGGCAATACGAAAGACCAAAAATCGTCTGATTAGGGTTTTTGGGAGAAAATTAATTAAGGGCATTCCGAAATGATTTCTGTGAAGAGAAAAAAATACCTTAATGAGCTTATAGGGTCTGATATGACCTTAGTGATTAGAAAATTCCTAAAACACATTTTTGGTAGCCGAAAATCAGATAAAGTAAAGGTATTTTTGGAAAAGTGGATTTGTGGGAAGGTTAAAGTGCCACTTGTCATCTTTTAATCCAACAGGGAAAAGAAGAGTGAGAAAATATAAGAGTATGCTATTTTTATCAGTGTAAAAATTGCTTTGGCAGTACAAGTGGGCCCCACAATTACTTAAAATCTTTGTGGACAAATATTAAAAAGTTATATGTCTTATTTCTGTCCCAAAATCGTGCAAACCAGAAGGAGAAGAGAGAGGGGCGGCGGTGGTGATGAACAAGCAAGAAGGAGAAGGAAATTCACCAAAATCAATGGTAAGGTGGTGGTTTTAGCTTGATTCTTCCATGAAATATCATCTATGAGTCTTGTTCTTCTGTTTAATTAGTTTAGTTTTCTTCCTAAGCTTGAGATTCAAGAGTTTCAAGAGTGGTCTTGAAATAGGGCTTGAGGGAGAGAATGAAGAAGAGCAAGAATCTTCAATAGCAAGTGTAATAAATTAGTCCAATGCATGTTTTTTCTGCATATTGGTACTTAGTTTGAGTTGTTTTGGAATGGTTATGAGATTTTGGTAATTTATCCCTATCCCTTATCTATGACCGAAATTAGAGGGCATGATTATGCTTGTGTTGATGCCATTTAATGGTTGGAAATTGATGTAGATAAGGGATGGTGCATGCATGTAAGAAGAAATCTTGCAAAAATTCATTCCCACTAATTCTAGATAATTTTCGTCCAGCTGAGGTTCAAGGGAAAATGAGTGTGATTTTGTGCATTTTGATGCTTCCAATGGATTCAAAAGGTAAAATTGTGTAGGGTAGAAGCTCAAACACAATTTTGGAAGCATTAGAATCACATTTACCAAATTTAGAAGCTAAGAGCCTTAAGTGGTCATCAAAGAGATTTCATGAAGTGTTAAGGATCATAGTGCATTAGTAATAGCACAATATTGATGTTGAGAACTCTATGGCATGTGTAGGAGTACCAAAGTGCTAAGAAGAGTCTCAAAGTGCTAGTGGAAGCCACTTCAAGTTCAGTTGGAAAGTTAAAGCTTCAAGGTAGCAAAATCTCTAACTTTTGCATTTACATTGCATATGATTGTTGTGTGTGTTGTATGGCCATGATGGATGAGGGGTTGTAGCCCTATGACATGTAATTATTTACTTGTACATGGTTGTAGCTATGCAAAAATTGATGTGCGTTGGCCTTGTGCAATGTATGCTAGTGTGAAAAGTAAGGTTTTGTTAGATTTTCATGGCAGGTAATATCCATTCCAATAATCATGCATGTAATGTGATAGTTAAAATTATTTGCTCCTTGAAATCTCATTCTTTCCAATGATAACCAATAGGCAGAAGCTCAAGAAGCAAGGGAAAAAGGTGAAGGAGTGAAAGGTGGGTGGCTTCCAATGCAAAAGGAAAGGTTGCACATGTTGTGCTATTTTGAGATGAATGTATGATAATATACTATTTATGGCATTTGGTATCAAGTGAAATGCATGTGTTAGTTTGTGAAATGCATGAATAGAAGTGAATTGAGCATGAAAAACCATCAAAAAGGCTTTTAATCCCTTATTATGCAATAAATGGACCAAAAATTAGTATATGAGCTCCAAATGCCATGAAACTTTCCATACAAGTAGTTCATGGTATAAGCTTTAAAATGAGCTATAGTGTGCTATTTTTGGATGTGTATCCAAAAAGTTATGCATTTTACAAATTCCTCCAAAAACCAGAAAATCTAACAGCAGTAGAGTTCGCCGCAACAAAAGTGGTCAGAGAGGTCAGTCTAGAGCAGTTTGCCTCTGTGAACTCAAAAGTTCATTGCAGCGAAGTGTACGTTGGCCGTGGCAAAGTGTAATGTTGGCCGCAATAAAGTGCTGTTTCAAAGGCCCAAATGAACAGTGAAATTCCTCATGGATCAAAGACGATGCTTGAGTTTTAATTTTCTCAAATGAATATTTTCCTCCATAAAGAATTGAATAAGCTTTAATTAGAGACTTAAACCACTTGTTTGGGATTTTTCTAGAATTAGTTATAAATTTTCAAAGTTGGTCAAATTTTTTGAGTTACCAAGTGAATAGTGATTGTTTTGGAAATTTGTATAAGTCACTTGGTTAAATAATTCTAGCCTATAAATTGCTATCAAGTGGTCTAATTGAAGTCTCTAATGAGTAATAAAGTTAGGTACAAGAGGTGTTACAAAAACGATAGAAATGACCTCAAAATGAATTTTTAATGATTAATTAATATTCAGTTGATTAATAAATTTTCAACTAAATTAATTGTTTAAAATATCTAGAGGTCTTAGATATTCAATTTTAAAATAAAGAACAATAGCTCAAAAATTATAGAAATTTATAAAATTATTTTCAGGATAGAGTTAGAAACAGTTTGCCGGAATGGAAAGAAAAGAATAGAAATTCCCTAAATTAGGGTTTTTTGAAAGAAAATTCATTAAGGGAATTTTTAAAAAAAGTAAATTGAGATAAGAAAAATCATTGAAAGATTAGACGAATTATGGGAATTTTTAATGACCTTGCATTAGTCAAGTGATCAGGGAATTCCCGAAAAGCATTTCTGGTAGGATAAAGTAATCTTAAAGTAGCTAAAGTTCTTGTAAAGTAAGACTATGGGGATTAAAAGATGCTACTTGGTGTATTCATATTTAAAGAGGAAAAGTAAATGAAGATATTATAACCTGTGGTAGAATATATCAGTATAAAGTTGCTCTATTAGTACAAGTGGGCCCCACAGCTTAAACTAATACATGTTGTGATGTTTTCAAAGATCTTAAGACACAAGAGGCCAAAGTTGGTCAAACATAAGAGACAAAGAAGAGGAGGAGGACATGGGTTCCAAAGGGGAAGGAGGGGATTCAAGCCAAAATCAAAAGTAAGAAGTGTTTTTGTAATGAAAGCTTCCATATTTCCTAGTTTCTAGCTCTCCTCATCCATTTAATCATTTAGTTTTTCTTGAAATGGTGGTTTTGATGTTAAGAAGTTGAGAGCCTAGAGGTGTTAGAGAGAGAAAATGAGGAAGAGCTCAAATTAGTTGAAGTAATTGATGAAATCTTACTCTATTGATGTTATGAAGCCCATTGGTCATTGGTTTGTGTTTGTTTATTGGTTGTATGATTTTTTGGATATTAAACCCTCAGGGGGGGTGCTGGTAAAATTTATGCATGTATGTGGATGATTGATTTTGTGTTAAATAATGCAGGGAAAATTGTTTAGAAGTAAGATTATGCATGTGTATAGAAAGAAATCATAAAAATCACAATTTCTTTCCCTGTTGGTATTTTTCGGCTAGCTGCAGAACATGAGGAAGGTGTAATATTCATGTTTTCTGTAACTAGAAATAGGGATAAAGAGTAGCTACACGTTCATTAAAGGCCTAGAAGGTAAAAGACTTATTTTGGAAAAGTAGGGACCAAAGTATCATTTTGAAAGTTTGGGACTAAAGTGTAAATTCGAAATTTGGGACCAAACTACCATTTTTGAAAATCAAGAGCATTTCGGTATATTGAAAAATGTCAAAGGATATCTTGGTAATTTTGACTCAAAATATTAGAAAATTGCCTAAGGCACCGAAAGATAGAGAAAAATTTACTGATAAGTAATTGAGACCTAGTTTAGGTTAAATTGATAAAAATAACCTTTATGAGAATTTTAATGGTTATTTAATATTTGGATATTTAATAAATAATTAATCAAATATAATTATTTTAAATATCCATAGGCCTCAGATATATGATTTTAGAGTAAGGGAAAATAGCTCAGAAATTGTACAAATTTATAAAATTGTTTCTAAGAGAAAATCAGAAACAATTTTCTGGAATGTCAAGAAAAATGCCTGAAAAATCCCGAATTAGGATTTTCTTCAAAAATAAATTAAATACATTCTAGAAAACAATTTGAGGAAAGAAAAAAAATATGGGAGTATAAGATGAATTTAGGGAATTTTTAATGACCCTAAACTAATCAATTGATCATGTATTTTTCAAAAAGCATTTCTGGTGCCGTACAGTAACTTTATGGAAACTTAAAGTAAGTTGTGGAGCCTTGAACTTGCCACTTCTAATGGTCTTATTTCAAGAGGAAAAGAGAGACAAAATATCATAAACAAGTGGTAGAAAATATCAGTATAAAGTTATTTTATCAATTCAAACGGATCCCATACCATTTAACACATGCTTTATCTTTTAATAGACACTTTCCACCTCATTCCTGCACCATTTGAGTTAGGAAATTGCAGAACATAGAGGAAGAGAGTGGTGTGAGACAAGGGACGAGAGGAGAAGGAAAAAATCACCAAGAATCCAAGGTAACTTGTGATTTCCACTTGTAATCTTCCATCTTCTTGAGTTCTATGCCTTTCTTTTCAATCCTATGGCTTTATTTTTGTGATTTATGGTGTATATATGCTGCTGGAACAGTTGGGTCTTGAGAGATAAAAATGAGAAAGAGAATGATTTAGAAGAAACAAATGGTAGAAAAATACTCCATGCATGATTTGGACTTGATTGATAGTTGTTTTGTGTTGTGTATGGATTTTTGGATTTCAAACCCTAAGGGGGTCTGCACAAAATTGGTATGTATATGGAGAAGTGTTTTTGTGTCAAATAATGCATGGAAAGTTGTGTAAAGACAAGATTATGCAAGTGTATGGAAAGAAAGTTTGAAAAATCACAAAACCCTTACTCATGCACAGTTTTGGCCAGACTTGTTTTGAGGGAAAGGAATGTATTTTTGATGTTTTTGATGCTTCCAATAGATTTAGAATGCAAATTTTTGTAGGGTAGAAGTGAGAAAACAAGTTTGGAAGCAATAGTGGCAAAGTTAAAGGTTTCAAGGCACTTAAAGTTCAAGAGAGGTTTTGGGGGATTTTTAAGTGTTTTAATGCATTGATAATGGATTCTTATTAATGCCAAATGCATTATGATATGTGTAGGAGTTTAAGTTGCAAAGGGAAGTTTCCAAAGAGCCAAGAAGAAGTCACCAAGTCAAGGGAAAAATTTAAGAAGCTAAGGTAGCAAAGTTACTTAATTCACAGTAATGTTGTCATTAGTTATTTTTATTATTTGTGCTATGTTGCATTCTAGTTATGTGTTATTTGAACATCTGATGTTGTGTTTATAACATGCCATGGTTATGTGCAAAGTGTTTTTGAGATTTTAGCATAAAATGTTCATATATGCCTTGCTATGAAATGAATGTTAATCATACATAATAATGTATGCATAAGTGATTTTGCTATGGGTATTTTTTTGAAATGCCACTCTCCCAAAAAAAATAAGATTCTCTAGGCCAAATTGCAAATAAAGACAAAGGCAAGATGGTGGATGCATAATGGTGCTTATTTGTTTCCAAGTTGCAAGGGGACCTTGTTTATGTGATGTATATTGGATTTTTGGAGAATTTGTATTTTAAACCTCAACAACTTTTGGTATATGGATAGTGATAAGTGCATAATTTATCATATTAATTCATATATTTTGGCAGGGAAAGTAAGTATAAGTGGCTTAAAATATTGAGTTTTTGATGAATATAATGTTGCATTGAGCATGAGGAGATTCTATGAAATAATTACTTTATTTAGTGAACTTGTTGTTTCGGGACTTAACTATATTATTTGGAATTGCAGGGACTGAAAGGGGATAATTACATGACAAATTTATTACAGAAAGGGACCTAGAGCTATGCTATGCGTTTTGATTAATGACCTTAGGGTTTCTTTAGGTTAAAGGTGTAGATACTGATGACTGGAAGTTGAAAAAAAGGGGAAAAAACACACATTAAAGAGGGAAGGCATAAAACACGTTTGTTCCATATTTATGGAGGGCGAGAGGTTTAGGTTTCCACCCTCATTCTTTATATGCAGCCCTAGCACCCATTCCACTTCATCTCCAACCACAAATTTGTCCAAACCCTTATTGTTCCAAGGGGGAAAACCATCATCAACTCCATTGCTTATCTTCATCTTCTGCAACATGCAAATTCCAGATTTAATGGCTGATTTCTTCTCCTTTTTTCTTGCTGTGTTTTCTGCTACTATGAGTAGCTAAGCCTTCTTTGTGGTTCCCTTGAGGTGTAGTAATGACCTCAGCTCACTCATGTTCTTCATTGGAGTTCTCCATAGTTATCGATTTTAGCATTTATGTAAGATAGTTTCAATTTGTTGTTGCTGGAATTGTTCTATGTCAAGCCTTCTAAAGCTTAATGGTTGAGTTAGGAGCTTATTCAATTGACTTTGTATGATCCTTGATGAAGCCTTAGTCGTTATGGGCTCTCAAAAACTATGTAGATTTCAGACAGGAACTCACTATAGTGGTGCAATTTGGGTCGTATTCACTTCAAGGAGCCTAAATGATTCTAAGTAATCTAAGTGACAGAACCATGTGAAAAGGTGAAAAATGGGGGTTGCATACTAAGTTAAATTGCAGAAAGTAGAACTAGGATCTTTTTGGATTTTCAGGGTATGTAAAACTAGGAATCATGAAAGTGATAAGATGGGTAGATTGAAAACTCAATGGATGGAAATGCCTTTTTAGAGTATTGATTAGGCCTTCATCACTTCAAAAGCTTTACGGAAGTTTACTTTGAAAACCAAACTTAAGTTAGCTTAGAAAACCTTCCAAACTTAGGTGAAATTAGTATGTTATGAAACCGTTGACCCAAAGGTTTACAACAATACTAACTTAGCTCTAATTTAGCTATTGGTTGAGGTTGTTGCAATGGTATCAATACCTTTAACATAATAACCTATTGTGCTAACAAGATATCACAATCAACCAATACCAAACTTGGATTGAACGCAACCAAATTCACAAGACTAAATGAAGAATTTTCATTACAAAATAGATACCAAGAACAAAACTCAAAATCAAATCCATAATGAAAGCAACAATGGAATCCAACTGTTATAACAGTCTAGAGATTCCAACTAAGAACAATTGCGATAATATAAAGCAATGGAAGGGATGAAGTAAAGCTCCCCGAATGAAGTCCCAAGCTCAAGCTTTCATCAAACTCCTCAAGGCAATACGTTTTAGCCTCTCATGGTCTCTGGAACAGCTGCTATAAGTCTTGGAATCTTAGCAACAACCATGGAAGATGAAGGGGAATGGTAAATGAAGCAGAAAAGTGATGGAATAATATGGTGAATGGATCCCAATCAATGATTAGTGGTGGGAGAATTTCCAGAACCCTTGAAGAACCCTAGGAGATGAAAATAGAAGATTTTAGACGAGAGGTGGCGACTGGCATTCCCTTTTTTCTTCCAAAAATCAAAATTTGATGTATAAAACCTGATTCTGTCTCTGAAGCACTCTAGTATACTGCTTTAAGTCGAGACCTGGGGGTATTTTAGTTGTGACATAAAAGTTATTAGTCGTAACTTGGAAGTCAAAATGCATAGCTCTATTTAGTTGGCCATTTCTCTGCAATTTCCTCAAAGTTGAGTCCCCTTGAGACATTTTCCTCTTGACTCCTTGACCGGAAAAAATCATTTTAGGTTCTTGTAAAATCTAATTCCAACTCACCAATGAGAAATAATTAAAATAATGCACAATGAGATATTTTTGTCTCTACAAAAACGCTTAATGAGAATTAAAATCTATAAAAATATATTACTACAATTCACATCAAAACATGTATTTTAAACTAGTCAATTCCTCGAAAATCATGCAATCAAATATGAATTACTATAGTAAAACTTGGTCAAATCAATTCTAATTAGAGTAGGTTTAGCTATGATGACTAATACTTGGTTGAGACTATTTTTCATCTAGTTGGGCTGAACATTTTTACTAATGGAATGGTTGTTACATTTATGGATTGGAAGTAATTGAATGAGTTTTTCCTTTGACCCTCTTGCTGCTGTAATATTTCAACTGAAGCTTGGTTAAAATGTTTATTTGAGGTATTTTGAGGTTTGAATCCAGTGGTATCTAAGGTTCAACCTCTAGGCTCAATTCATTGAACTCCTATCTTCAGTGGAGCTAGCAAGGCCAAATCTTAGCTCAATGGGACTACATTTTATTAACGTGAGTTTGAATCAATTGCAATATGCCCATTTTCATTTTTTTTCCAATCAAAAACCCTAAAAAGAATAGTTAGATTTAAATTTAGTTATTTAATTGCTTCTTCAAATAGTTTCCTTCCTCAACTTTGATTGCAACATTAATCTGTTTTAAAGCTTGAATTAAACTCCTCACAAGCAATGACCTAAGTGTGCAACACTATACTACATTTTTATCACCTACTATTTTGAAAGCCTATACGATTAAGGGCGATTTCAAATTGGCGCCGGCTGCTGGGGATGATTTTACAAGTTTTTAAATATTTTGGTGTTGTTTTGGCTTGATTTTTATTTTGTCATATTTTCTTTTTGTTCTTAGGTATTTGTAGCTCTTTTTAGTGTTTTTTTATTGCTGTGTTAGTCTTAATTATTGTGCCTTATGGAGTTTGAAGTTGGTTAAAATTCAATTGCATCATCATCATTGAGCTTGCTGTCTAGATTTGAAATTTTTGCCCCGGAAATTACAAGCTTCTGTTCCCTAAGGTTTTGGGTCATTTTAAGCAAGTTCAATATCTTTGCTATAGAGTGTGATCAATTTTGGCCAAATTTGAACGTTTTGGGCAGTTTTCTGAATTTTTTTTATTTTTTGGAATTTTTTTAGATTTCTAATAGGATAGTTTTTGAGTTTTCTTCTCTGATTTTCTTTGGGTCTATAGGTATTTTGAGTTGTTTAAGATAGGTTTTTCTTGCTTGAATTGATGGATACCGTTTGATTTTGAAATACCTCAAATTATGAATTCCTAACTGTTTATGAGCAAAGATATGAACATTCATTTCTATCCTTTAGATAGAGAGATCAATAGAACTCTTAGGAATTTAAAGAAAAAGAAGAAAGTTGAATCTTCTGGAGCAGCAATTTAAAGCACTTGGAACTAATTCACTTGGACATACTAATATTGTTGATTGTGAATCTTGTTTAGGAACCACCATGAATCAATAACCACTAGTAAATGAAGGACCAAATGGACATGGGAATAATGAGGAGTCCCAAAATGGTGGTCCAAATGGAGGGGGCAATGTGAATAACAATGGGAACAATCAAGGGAGGATGACTATCAAATCCCTTACCTCATCTACTGTTAGTCATGATCCTTTCCGTTCTTGCCCTGAATTGAATATCAATTTTGAATTAAAGGGTCCATTATTGAGTAACTTACCCAAGTTTAATGGTTTGGAAAGAGAGGACCCTCACAAGCACTTGAATACAATGTACATTGTTTGCAAGTCTATGAAGTCTAGGGGGACTAACTTGGAGGAGATGTGTTGCTCAGTTTTCTAGTTCACATTAGAGAACATGGCTAAAGAGTGGCTCATGATGCTACCCTATCACAACCCTAATTTGTTTGCTTCTTGGGACAATTTGATGAATGCATATCTAGAGAGATATTTTCCATCTTCAAAGATCACAACTCTAACCAAGGATATCTTCAGTGCTAAGTAAGGGGTTCATGAGTATTTCTATGAATATTGGTGCTAGTTCCAAGAGCTCTTAGCCAAATGTCCCAATCATCAAATACCTAAAGCAAGATTGGTTCAATATTTCCATAGTGAGCTTGTTCCTCAAGATAGGAAGAGTTTGGATGCCTCAGCTGGAGGATCAATAGAGGATCTCACCCCTAAAGAAGCATGGGCTTTGATTGAGAAGATAGCTAGTAACAACCAGCAGTTTGAGGGAATGGATGTAAGACAAGTCCATCTACTTTCTTCTGCATCAAGACCTTCAAGGGAGCAGGATGGTTTGGCCTACCAAATGATAGAGTTGAGGGCTGATTTAAACAATCTCAAAGGCAACTCTTTTAATCAAGGTTAAACAAGGTTAATGGTGGATGGACCAACTTCTCATGTAACTAAGGAAGACATATCTCTCAACTCATGAAGTGCATGAACAATGTCTCACACCAACTCCAAATTTGTTGAAATGTTCTCTAAGTTGGAGCTGTTAGAGTCAAAGAACACCAACCTTACATCATTTGTCACCCAGGTGTTAGATGGACTTATTGATCAAGGAGCTAAGACACAACAAGGCTTGCCCTCCAACACTGTGATAAACCCTAAGGGACTCAATGCAATCTCTTTGAGAAGTGGTAGACAAGTGGGTGGGCATTCTCAATCTCATGAGGAAGGTCAAAGCTCCAATTCTGGACAACACCAAAAAGATGTGATAGGGAAAGGGGTTGAGGTGCCAATGAAGACATAGGTTGAGGATGTTGACCAAAGTGATGACTCGAACCTAGATGGGTATGTTGATGTTCGTAAATCTAAGAGTAGAGTTGAAGAGATATTACTAAAAAGACTAATGGCAGATCCTCCCAGCTCCTCAATAACAAGGCAAGGTAAAATGGTAAATTTCTCTAACATTCCTTTTCCTAAATCCTTTGCTTTTAATAAGAAAAATGATCAAGAAGACAACTACATGGATATGATTGAAATTTTTAGTAAGGTTGAAGTGAATTTTCCTTTGCTTGAAATGATAAAGAACATGTCTACTTGTGCTAAATTTTTGAAGGATCTGTGTAGCCAAAAGAAAAGGTGTAAACCTAATAAATGTGTGCAACTTAGCCCTATTGTCTCATCTTTATTTAAGCCCCATTTCCTATTAAGTCTAAAGATCTAGGTCCTGTGAACTTTAGTAGTGCTCTTCTTGACCTAGGAGCTGCCATAAATGCCATGCCTCACTCAGTTTATACCTCTCTTGGCCTCACTACCATTAAACCTACTAGTGTCATCTTGCAGCTAGCTGATTGAACCACTAGGAAGCCTTATGGGTTCTTAGAAGACATCCTAGTTAAGGTCAAGGATTTAGTGTTCCTTGCTGATTTTTATGAGTTAGATATGTCTAAGGAAGCATTAGTTGAGGAACCATTGATTTTGGGAAGGCCTTTCATGAGAACTTCCAACAGTATCATTAGCATGAAGGATGGTGTCATACTATGGAAATGGGTAGTCATGTGATTAAGTTTAATGTCTATGAAGCTATAAATCATCCATTTGAAGATTACTCATTGCTTGTTTTAAATATTATTGATGTGGCTTTAGAAGAAGCAATAGATGACTTTGCACTTGCCTTGTGTGACAAAACTGATTTGAATGATGATGTAGTTGCTATTGATTGTCTTTCTGATTTTGATTTGAATTCTTCTTCCTATCTTGACTGTGAAGATGATGTGTATAGTATTCATTGCATGACAATTGATAGCTCACTTTCCACTTGCAGTCCTTGTGTTTTTGCTTTTTCTGATGATGGTATCACTATATCTTCACTAGATAATCATAATGCTCTTGGGAAAGAATATTTGTGTAATTTTGCAGAATTGGATAGCTCCCAAGATGCTACTTCTAGCCTTGAGGATGAAGCTTCAACATATGAGACTACATGAGAGACTATAGAGCCAAGTGGCTTGATTGTGGAGCATAAGGAGAGGGAACAAGGTGCTACTGATGGCACAATCACCACTCAAGTGTTTGAACATCATATCCCTCCCTCTTACATGTTCCAATATGCTAGCCCCTCCAAGAAAGAGGATGTAAGTAATCTTACCTCTTTTCAATTGTTTAAACACTTACATTCTTCCTTGAGTGATGAACAGGATAAATCCAAGGACATCAATTTTTTTGTGGGGGAGTTTAGAGACAACTATGCACAATAAGGAGGAAGGGGAGTTTCTTGGTGTACTTGAAGTAAAAGGTCTTATACCTTCAATAGTGCATTCCCCTACACTTGAATTGAAACCCCTTCCCCCCTAACTTGAATCATATGTATCTTGCTGAAAACTGCCAATTACCTGTTATTGTTTCCAGTGCCTTGACTGCATCTGAAGAGTTGATCTTACTTAGTGTTTTGAAAAGGTACAAGAGCGCAATTGGATGGACTTTAGCTGATATACCGGGAATAAGTCTAGTTGTTTGCGTTCATAAATTTTTTTTAAATGAGGGTGCTAAATTTGTTAGGCAACCCTAGCGTAGGCTCAACCCACTAATTTTTGATGTAGTTAAGAAAGAGGTTACTATACTTTTGAGTGCAGGTATCATTTACTCCATTTCTAATAGTGAGTGGGTGAGTCCAATTCAAGTGGTTCCCAAGAAAAGTGGTATTACAGTGGTCAAGAATGAGAGAAATGAACTCATTCCAACAAGAGTTCAAAACTCTTAGAGAGTTTGTA
>QFDD01002287.1:0-28545 GCA_006871305.1 Vachellia collinsii | reverse complement strand
CTTTTGTTTTTAGTTCTCAAAATTGAATTCTAAATAGTAAGTGTTAATAAAATTCTAGTTAGTGAGAAACCAAATAAATTCTGGGATTGTATTATATTATATTATATTATATTATATTATATTATATTATATTATATTATAAATTTTATTATTTAAAGTTGAGATTGTATTTAGATATTGTGGTTTCTTGTTTTAAATAAAAAAAAACTTCTATATGTGATGTAGTTGGATCGAGTTTGGGTTTATTTTTCTATATTAACATTTTATTATTTTCTTTCCTAGCAAATTTGCTATCAAATGATTATTTTAATAAGTTCATATATATATATTGATAACCAATAAGTTCGTATATATATATATAAATATATATAAATACAGTCGGTGCCTTGAATTATCTACAAGCTTACAGAATTATGCATATTATTGATTGAATTAACCACGTGTAAATGTCCAATAATGAATAAAGGAATAACGTTCTCACCCGAAGTAAAACAAAAAAAGAAAATGAATAATTGAAGGAATTAATACCATGTATCCACTTAGGTTGCTCTTCAATCATGTTCTTGTGGGGTTACTCTTTTCAAGCCCACCAGACGCGATCATAACTAAAATAATACAATGAAAATGTTGTACCGTTTGTGAAATTGTTCAACACGGAATGAAATTAATGGAGGAAGCGTCTTCTCATTAACATACATTTTGGGTTATTTTATATCACACTAGACTTGACCAACCAAAAAAAATGAACGCTTGACCACCGATAAAATAATTTCTAATCTTATCACAAAATATGCCCTTTTGCAAATACGTGTTTTTTATTTTTATTTATTTATTTTGCCGAAGTTACCCAACACTAAAGAGCATGCTCTTAACTTCTTTTCCTTTCAGTGAATATTTAAATTATGGATTGTTAATTTAGTGAATGTATCATATGACATTAATATTATGCATATCTTTGCTAAGTTAAACTTACCAATTATGCACAGCGTCACAGCTAATAAAGTGTATTTTTATATAGAAAGCAGTCCAAGATGTGAAATCCGATTTCACGAAGCCACAAAGCTTGACCACCAAAAAAAAATAAAGACCTATAGACCTTTTTTTTTTTTATTTTTGAAATTTTACCTATATATCATTTTCTTTTCTCTCTTTTTTCGTCTAATTATGTTTCTCTCTTTAC
The DNA here is from genome assembly GCA_006871305.1 of Vachellia collinsii. Lineage (NCBI taxonomy): Eukaryota > Viridiplantae > Streptophyta > Magnoliopsida > Fabales > Fabaceae > Vachellia > Vachellia collinsii. Next base: position 27,365 of record QFDD01002287.1, on the reverse strand, counting down.
TATTTTTTTGACAAAACATTTTCTTCTTACTTTATATCTTCCCTTTATTTCTTAGTTTTCTAGATAAATGTACGTGTGAGATAATTCTTTTTTGCCATAATAATTACAAAGATGTTCTTATGCTTTGTTGCTCACTTCTATATAAAAAATAACAAAAGAAATAAAAATTGAATAAAATGGTAAAAAAATTGAGAACAAAATAGAAAAAAAATTCAAAATAAAAATAACTGTCCAGAATTATGCAGACTATTGATTGAATTAACCACGTGTAAATGCCCATTAATGAATAAAGGAAACTGTCTCACCCGAAGTAAAAAAAATAAAAAGAAAAAAGAAAATAAATAATTGAAAGGAATATAACAACGTATCCACGAAGTTTTCTTTTCAATAATGTTCTTATGGGGTTACTCTTTCAAGCCCACCAGATACGATCATACATAAAATAATACAATGAAAATGATGTCCTGTTTGTGAAATTGTTCTACACTCAATGAAATTAATGGAGGAAGCTTCTTCTCATTAACATACATTGGGTTATTTTATATCTCACCAGAGGATTAGTCCTTGGCCTATCGGGTTGGGGGATACCTTGGGTTAACCAAAAAAAATAAATAAATAAATAAAGATTTGACCACGGATAAAGTAATTTCCAATCTTACCGCAAAAGTTGCCCTTTTGCAAATACACGTTTTGTTATTAAGACTCCACTTAATTTGAAATGGTAACTATGGGGAAACCTTCCTCCTTTGCCATCCTCTTCTTACTTCATTGCTTCACATTTTGCTAACATTTAGAGAGGAGATCAGGAGAGGATAGTAAAGTCATTTTGCCCATATTTATTCAGATATATATATATATATATATTCTAAGAAACAAAAGAATCAATTGTCTTCTTTAATTCTCTCACTCTTTCTCTTATTTAATTATTGTTGAAGTAACATTAATAGAATAATTTGAGAAAAATTTGCTAAAGATTAGAAATACATCATGCATTTAAGACCAAAATCAATTTCCCAATTAGATTGTACATTAAAATTTCTCCTTTTGTTTTGGCAAAATGGTATTTCTCTCTTTGTTACATCAACATAGCTCACAAGTCTGACACATGATTTCATGTATGATTCATTCCAACAAATTAAGACCAAAGACTTTTGTGATGGTTGGTTGTGAAGGCACAATGTATTAACGCAGAAGGGCAAAATAAATGTGAAAATGTGGTCCCATAGAGTTAAATTATGTTTGAAAAATTCTACCATACCGTGTTTGAAAAATTGCAAATTGAAACTCCACTGAAATTAATATTTTAAAAAAAAGAAAAAAAAGAATATATTTGATCTTTTGTGTTTACATTAAGTTACAGTTTTATCCCTTAAATTTAACATGACTTATATTATGAATCGGAGGGAAACAATATATCGTTATGGATCCTTAATATTATATGATGAAGCCTTACAAAGCTACTTCTTGCTCCTCATTTAGATTAGTGGGGTATTACTTATGTGTAATTTCAACATTAACCAAGTGATGGTTTTTTTTTTGGAACCAAGACGATAAAATATTGATGTAAGAGGAGATATATTTAGAAGGAGTTTCTTAATTATGAAATGGAGTGAGACATTGAGGTCTACTCTCAAGCACAAAAAAAAAAAAATTAAAGCATTACTAGTTGTCCATCAATTTTACAAATCATATGCATTAAAAATACATTCATCGACATTGTTTGCAAGTTTTCCAAGTGATGGCAGGAAAAGCTTCAATATAGATATAAGGGTAGGCTGAGTTAGGGCATAATGCAAAACTATAAAAAAAAATTAAATATGATATCCATATGGTTAAATTTAAAAAGTTGGCAATGTTTATTTGGGAAAAATGACATCAAAATCCATAAAAATATATATTAATATTTATTAATCCTCAGAAATAATTTTAGCAATTTTTTTATCTCCAGAAAATAAAAGGTAATTATATATCATAACAAAATGTAATTACATATACGTTCGGAAAAATGAAGTTTGTTGTGAACAACTAGCCGGAGAGATCTGTTGGATATAACCTATTTCGTCAATATCTCAATAATTTCACAATAAAATTTCTAAAGCTTTTAAATTTAATTATTATCTTAAATATAACTTTACTTTTCAATGTATCTCTCTCAATTTCTATCAAATGTGGATGCCAGTTATATTTTTTATACTAGTAACATTTTATTATTTGCTTTACTCGTAAATTTTCTATCAAATGATGGTTTCAATAATTCATATGTATTAAATAATAGAGACAGTGCTTTGAATTGGCTACAGGCTTATAAAATTATTCATATTATTGATTTGAATGCATGTAAATTATAGCGAAGCATTTTATAGATGCTAGAACTTTTGTATTCTTAAAACTGTAAATGTCAAATAATGAGGAAAGGAATAACTATCTCACCCAAAAATGAAAAAGGAAATGCATATATAATTGAAGGAACAATGTCTCAACGAGATTTTTTATAAATAAAGCAATAGTATAAAAATGTGGTCCCAGAAGTGAAATTGTTCAGCACGAAATGAAATTAAGGGACGAAGCTTCTTCTCATTAATGGACATTTTGGGTTATTTTTTTACCCACCCCACTTCACCATAAATAGGATAATGCTGCCAAAAAAAATATCTTCAAATAAAACGTGAAAACGAATTTAATTCGCCCAACATGCTAATTAATGTTTTAATTGAATTTCTTCTAATCTTATCACAAAAGATACCCTTTTGTAAACCCACGTTTTGTTGGCATGACTTGACCTGATTCTGAATCGAAGAAGTATAAAACAATGTGTGTGCTATATTCTTAGATGTGCAAGATTTGATAAGTTTGATATGATCAATATGGGGAAACCTTCCTCCTTTGTCTTCCTCTTGTTGCTTCACTGCTTCACTATCACCTTAGCTTCTATTGATACAAACATCACTGCAGACAAATATGCACTTCTTGCCTTCAAATCCTTGATCACCTTAGATCCACATGATTCCTGAGCTACCTGGTCTATATCTTCTTCTCCATGCACTTGGGATAGTGTCACATGCAACACTCATCATGGAAGGGTCAATTCTCTGAATATTGGTGCCATGGGTCTTAAGGGCACCATATCTCCACAGCTAGTAAATCTCTCATTCCTTGTTGAACTTGATCTCAATGGCAACAATTTTTATGGTCAAATACCAGAAGAGTTGGCTCAATTGCGTAGATTGAAACTATTAAATTTGAGCTACAATGACTTTTATGGGCAAGTTCCAACATGGCTAGGATATCTATCTTCATTGAAGCAATTAAATCTTCAAAATAACAGTCTCAATGGAATTATTCCACCATATCTATTCAATCTGTCAAGGTTGGAGATCTTAGATTGGAATTTTAATTTCATTGAAGGAGTCATTCCACTTGAGGTGAGTAGACTGGAGTACTTGAAGATTTTACGACTTGCGGGAAACAAAATTTCAGGAATCATTCCCCAAACAATTTTCAACATATCTTCGCTTGAGTTATTGAGTTTGTCATATAACAACTTAGTAGGTATGTTTTAGATTATTTTCAATATTTATATTTTCCTTTGCTCAAAACTAGTGTATTTGGTTACTAAGATTGTATCCTCAGGGAATATGTGTTTGTCTCTATTGTATTTCATTTGTTTATTTTCGGTCTTTTTATGAATATTCTTTTTATTTTTTATCAGCATTTTTCTATTCCTTTTTGTATTGAAAAAAAAAAACCATTCCTCATTCAAATTTTGAAACGGATTATAAAGTCAAACCATGAGAAAAAAGAAGACTATCATAGTATCAGTCAATTGAATCTAATGGTTCATCATCAATCTCTGAAAATAAATGTTTATTATTCTGTCATTTAAAATTTTCGAGGGGTTTTTTCAAATTGAGTTTAAATAAAAAATATATAATCCATTTTATGAATTTGAATATTTGAATTGATTAAAAAATATTACTTTATTATTTTTCTAATCGGTATTTAGTACGTAGAAATAAAAATTAAATTTGAAAAACAAATTTGACAGTAAAACAATGATGTTGTGTATTTTATTCATATATAAGTGACATTAAAAATGTAAAAAAGTTGACGATCTTATTACACTTATCTCTTTCTTCTTGGAGCAAACTCATCTCTTTCTTTTTTTCTCAATAAATTATACATATTTTTGTAAAAATAATCTATAAAAGATAAAAAATATGAATTGATATAAATTGTTAATGATTCAACTCTCAAAAGTAGGGAGGAAGTAGAATTTTTCTGTGTATAGTATATATTTGAATCATTGTGGCATCTAACTAAAATCCAAAAAAGTATTGATAGGGGTAGTTTGAGAAAAAATAACTAAATATAGGAGACAAAGTGAATAGGTTTTATATTTAAGACCAAATTTAATTTTAATTAACTCTTATAATAAAGACCAAAGGTGGTAATCATTTTGCTTCGTTACTTTTTTAAATACATGGAACATGATGCTTTTTTGAACAAAAAAAATGTGATACTTTGATTTCTTTTAATTGCAAAGTGAATTAGGAATAAAATGTTATACTTTTAGAATGTATGAGTTCGATGTGGTATAGTAATCAAATTTTTATTAGTGAAACATCTCAATGTCTATGGAAAGTTGGGTAAGTGAAACTTTTTTCCTTTTTATTTTATGGAATATAAAGAACTTAAAAAGGACATAAATTGCTTAAAAAATCGTCAAATTAAAAAATGAAACACAAATATGCAAATACTAGATCATTAAAGAAACAGGAGGTAGAAGAAAAATAACCTGATAATTAAGGATGATGAAAAAGATTAATTGGAATTTTGATGTTTTTTCTGGCCTTTTATTTTTCATTTTTGTCCTGTATCTTTTTCAATGGCAAGTATTTTAGTTTTTTCTTTTTAATATTAGACAATTAATTAGAATTTGTCAACCCATCTTACATGGATCCTAAGAAAAAACATGCTTTACATGAGGAAAAAAAATTAATGGTAGTGTCCTTTTCAAATAAATTAAGACAATGATTGAATATTATGTAGGCTGAAATGATTTCAAATTAATAATCTTGTCAGTTTTAATAAATCTAATCTCTAGAATAATAAGTTGAACTAAAGCATAAAACCTAGTATCATGGGTCTTATGGATAGCCCAATGCAAACCATATTAAAATACATACAAGTTTCGTGTTGTTTTTTCTTATCTATTATATCTCTCAATTTAACAATTACAACCTAGTTAAAAAATTTACAGCAAGCAAAAATTATTTGGATGCAAATCTTCAACAAGTATAATTTATTTAACTCCATTAATATATTCAAATTAATCTATTGAATCTTACATTAAGGAGTAGATGCTATCTCAAGGACCAGATAAAGTATTACATAAGTTTAATGACATATATGTGCAATATTAAGCATTTTATATGAAAAATAGTGTGACCCATTTTATCTTTCTATTTACAAGTCCATGCTTTTTACAAGTTGTTGATGCTATCAACTGCATTTCGGGATTCTCATTTCTTATTCTTATCTTTACATTGTTTTATCTTTCTATAGTAAAATAGATGTAAAGAATTTTATTTTATTTTTTATATAATTAAAATTAAAATTGTACACATTTATAGTGGGGGCTTAACTATAGCTTGTATGTTGCTTGTGATTATAATCCCAAAATAAAAGAAAGATAAAATTGTATATGAACTGATGGCATCACTTTCCCAGGAATAATTCCGAGTGAGATTGGAAATTTGACAAACCTCCAATTTCTATCTCTTGGCGACAACAATTTGCAAGGTAAGATTTTAATTACACGATTGTCTTGGGCGCTGTGTGTGTGTTTTGTTTTTATCTCTCAACTGAAGAATAATTTTAAAAATGAGATTTTGTGTTTGATTTCTTTTTATAATAATAACTTTATAATTGTAAAAATCCTTACAAAAAAAAAAGAAATAAGATAATTTTCTATCATTGAAATGACTCCATAGCCTATCAATATTGGATGTGGCATAGTAATTTTGTAAGGTGTGTATGGTGTTTGTGTGTGTGTATGTTATATAATGTGGTTTATTTTAAACTCCAAGAAGATGATGATGCTGATGAATGCGGTTTCTGTATTGTTCTAGTAAATGGAATATACTGAGTAGCTAATCTCAATGAGTACAACGTTTAAATATCATAAAGGATTCAAATAGCACAAAATGGGAAGGTAATTATAGAAAGGGAAGCGGAATTGAGAGAGCAAAATCACATAAAGTTGCTGAAATTTTTAGTGTATGTGTTTGTCTTCTCATAGAACGTGGTTTATTTGTTTTGAAAGCATTTTATAATACATCAAATCCTTTTATTGAAATATACATTTATTCACTTTTTACAATTGATATATATATTTATTCTCTTTACTAAAGTTACATAAAAATCTGTGTAATGGGGTTTGAGGACTAGTCCAATACAAACCATGCTAAGATATAAATAAGTTTAGAGTTTTTTTTGTTATATATTGTATCTTTAAATTTAACAATTATATGTATTAAACACTGGAGGTAATTATATATTGGCAAAAAAAATATATCATATTTGTAAGTTAAGTTTATTATATGACAGTATTATGATTCATTTTTATCTTTCAATTTTTCAAGAACAAGATTATCATTTCTTGTTCTATGAAAGTATTATGACCCAATTTTTATGCCCAATTTGCGACGTAAGAATTTCAATTATATTATTATATTAGACCAATGTTTTTGTTTTTGTTTATTGTTTTAGTTTATTATGCAAATTTTTCTGAGGAGTTTTTCCTCTGATGAATGTTGTCTAAAAAGTTTTTTTTTGGAGCAATGTTGCCCTAAAAGTTTCAACATTGAGCATTAAAAATGTTAATGGTCACATCAATTTTTTAATGGTCACTCTTAGTTTTTTTTTAACTAAATGGGGTAAATCGCTCTATTTTGAAATTTCTTGGGCCAATACTAATACTAATTAAAAAATTATAGGACAATATTACTCTTAAGATAAAACTTTCTGGACAAATTTACACCTTAATCCATTTATTTTTGTCTTGAGTGAAAAATAATTTTAAAATAAAATTTTACTTCTGATTTCACTTTTAAAGAACAGTAAAATGGCTGCGAAATCTGTAAAAAAAGAGATATAACATAAGTTTATATCATTAAAAAAACTTTATAGCCTACCAATCTTTGATACAGCATATTAATTTCGTAAGGTGTGTATGTGTTTGTTTCTCCATATAATGCGGTTTATCCATTTTGAAAATATTGTCTAATACATCAAACTCTCATTGAAATATATATTCATTCACTTTTTCTACAAATGAAATATATTTATTATTTTTACTAGTGTTACATCAATTTAAACGCCTCAAAGATGATAATGAATATGGTTTCATTCTTTTACTATATTTTTTAAATCCTTTTCATGTCCCTATATTAGCAATTATTTTTTAAAAAGTTTGTAGAGTTAACAAAATGTGTTTTTCTGGAAGGCTCATGGCAAACCTGTGTTTTTATAGAAAGGAAGGACCAAGTGGGTTTGAATGTGTCTCTTAGCTTTGATCATCGAAATCCATCAAAATTTCTCGATCATGCACATAACCAATCGATTTGATCCATGGTTATTAGCCCAGTGGAATTAAAAAGGGTGATACCTTTTCGACAATAATAATTGCAGTTGTCTTTTTGCATTTAGAATATAAATGTTGCGTCTCAAAAATGTGCAAGTCTTACTATCTGTGTATTCTTAAAAAAATGTAAACTTGTATCATGTACTTAATAACGTGTGATGTGTAAAAAATTGTTATTGACATTACTAATATTTGAAGGAGGCATCCCAAAAGAGATTAACAATCTTTCACAACTAAAGATATTGTTACTTGGAAATAATCAACTTGTTAGCTCTATTCCATCTTCATTATTTAACAATTCAATGCTTCAAGTGATCGATCTTGGACCAAATAACTTATCTGGTAAGAGTTTTTAATTATATGACTACCTTAAATTTCCTTCTAGTATTTCACAATATATTAGCAAATAATAATTTTGCTAGGTTTCCTTATTAATACATGGAATGTGATGCTTTCAATTCTTTTAAGGGAGAATTTGGAAAAAGTCCCATATGGGGAGTTAATTGTAAAATGGAACTTTTCACATATGTACAACTGAGCTTCCACATTATGTACAATTAAACTTTCATAAAATGCAACTGAGCTTCCATATGTGCAACTGAATAAATCCCATTCTTCAATTAATTCTCCAATGGGGGTTTTTCTCCAATTTTCCCTTTTTTTAATCCCAATGTGGATTACGAAAAAAAAAAGGTATACTTTCAGAATGTGATGTGGCATAGTAATCGCGCTTTTAAAAATGAAAACATCTCAATGAGTATGGAAAGTTGGGTGAGTGAGACACTCATTTTGCTTTTTTCCCCCCTTAACTTTATGGAATAGAAAGAACTTAAAGTGTAATTTGAGTTAAGTATTTTCTTTATTTATTTTATATTATCTTACAAAGTGTAACCAAAAGCATTTTAATTCCTAAAATTATAACCAAAATTTAAGCTTGATGAATTCGTTGTCAATTTTAAAGTTAGAACTTTGTATATATTAAATCATTTAAATGAAAAATATAAATACTTTGGTTGTTCCTTTTAAATGGGCCAAATGAATCTCATCATCTCTCTTTAGCATATATTTTTAAAAGAATTTTAATGTCCCACTGGTAACTAATATTGGAAGAGTCATTTAAATTTATTTCCAACAAAAATTAAATTATGTTATATGAATTTTATGTCTCTCATTAACAACATTCCATGTATTATTTATATAATTTTGTGTGAATTTATTAGAAACCTGCTAGTCATATGATCAATATGATTAACATATACTTTGTATTTTATAGGTGAAATTCCTTCATCCATTTGGAGCATGCCTTTACTTGAAGCCCTTGATGGTGGCACTAATCAATTAGAGGGAAGCATTCCAAACTCAATAAGCAACTGCACGTCTTTGAAAGAATTGTATTTAGGTAGTAACTCGTTTACAGGTATGCATTATACTTATGATATTCAATCATATTTGTCATCATTTTACCCATATTGTTTAAGCATATGTTGGGGCTTATATTTGTAACATGGAAAAGTGAAATTTTTATATACCTTTCGTTGACACAACTTGAAGTTAAACCACACAGAATGGTCATGTGTTCCGTCAATACTTTTTTTGAAAAAAATAATGTATTTCTTAATAACTTTAATGTTATGTTTTCTCTCTCCCTATGACATTAAAAGACAGGCAAGTCTGAAATTGTTTTTTTATCATTTATTACGTATCAGCAATTCTCTGATGTTTAATTGAAATTGAGATTATTTTTATATTTTGTTTACAAAAAATCATATCATAGCATTTAAAAAATGTACAACAAACAATAATTATTTAGGTATGTATAAAAAATCAACTAAAAATTATGTTTTGAAAACTCAAAAAAAAAACTTCGTTCAACCAAATTTTAAGCTCAAACTAATGAAGGAAAATACAAGGAGTTTTCAACAACCAGTCAAATAATTAAATTACACCATTGTAATTCATTTGGGTACAAAGAAACTGTTCTCTTTTCAATTCTATATGATTAAGTCTTTACAAGTTCATTTTTTTCATATGATAGTTTTTTAATCATTATTTAGTTTAAAATCAAAAAAGTGCACAAAATTAAAAGGGGGAGAAAGAAAAGCATATGTCTGTGGCCATAATAGAACGACTTTTTTTTTAATCAGCTAAGAAAAGGATACTAAATATAGATACTTTTGTTGTGCCTTTTAAATGGGCCAAATTAATCTCATCATCTCTCTTTAGCATTTATTTTTAAAAGAATTTTAATGTCCCACTATTGGCAGAGTCTTTTAAAATTTAATTCCAACAAAAATTAAATTATATTATATGAATTTTATGTCTCTCATTGACAAAATTCCATGCATTATTTATATAGTTTTGTGTGAATTTATTACAAACCTGCTAGTCATATGATCAATATGATTAACATATACTTTGTATTTATATATAGGTGAAATTCCTTCATCCATTTGGAGCATGCCTTCTTTGAGACTTATTAATGTTGGCAACAATCACTTATATGGGAATTTGCCAGAAGAAATGTGTCATCAACTCCCTTTACTTGAAGTCCTTGATGTTGACAGTAATCAATTAGAGGGAGGCATTCCAAACTCAATAAGCAACTGCATATCTTTGAAAAAATTGTATTTGGATGTTAACTCGTTTACAGGTATGTATTACTTATGATATTCAATCATATTTTTCCACATTTTACCCATACTGTTCAAGCATATGTTGGGGCTTATATTTGTAACATGGAAAAGTAAATTTTTGCATACCTTTTCGATGACATAACTTGAAGTTAAACCACACAGAATGGTCCAACATGTTCTGTCAATACTTTTTTTTGAAAAAAAAAAAATCTATCTCTCCATATCATACCAAAAGCCAGGCAAGTCTGGAGTTGTTTTTTATTGCGTATATAAATTGTAGCAATTCTCTATTGTTTAATTGAAATTGAGATTATTTCTATATTTTTTAAAAAAATTGTAGTAATTAAAAATGTACAACAAACAAAAATTATTTAGGTATGTATAAAAAAATTAACTAAAAATTAAAATAAAACTCAAAAAATATTTGTTCAACCAAATTTAAGCTCAAACTAATGAATGAAAATACATGGATTTTTCAACTAGTCAGATATTTAAATTCCACCATTTTAATTCATTTGGGTTTAAAGAGACTGTGCTCTTCTCTGTTCAATCCTATATGATTAAGCCTTAACTCGTTAAGTTTTTCATATGATATTTTTTGAATAATTATTTAGTATAAAATCAAAAGAAGTACACAAAATCAATAGCAGGGAGAAAGAAAGGTATACATCAATGTACATAATAAAAGGAATTTTTTTTAATCAGCTAAGAAAAGTATACTAAATCATTCCTCACTTCAAATGTATCAAAATAGTTTTCCTTGCACAAAAAATTATGTATTATATAGTCAAACTAAACGCATAATGGAGTTGAATGCAATTACCAGAAGGTTAGTAATCTGAACATTAGAAGTTATTTGCGCTTTCACTTTTTAATATTTACACAAGCATTAATCAGTATAGTACAAATATTTTAAGCTTTTTTATATTATTAGACACATGTAGTTTTTTTAATAGTATATATTCCTTTGATTCCATTTATAAGGTAGTTAAAAAAAAATTTCTATTCAGAAATCTCAATATTAAACTTTTAACATTAATGTACAATTTTACCATTCTTACATAGACAATTACTCCTTGAATAAAGTGAATTTTTTTTTATAACTTAATATGATTAAAGTTGAAAAGTTATTAGATTTTAATACAAAATTTATGAAATTTATTGCTTTCCTTGATTTGAATAAAACTAGTGGTGAAAACATGTCAAACTAAACTTTAGCTCAATAGGCATATAAACTTAGGATGAAACTACAGTACAAGTTAGGGCTTAACCTCCATATAGATTTTTTTTTTATATATATATTCAGGCCTAAGCCTTCAAGGGACCTTCCATGATTTGAAGCGTTTTTAATTGTCTACTTAAAATGTAGACATTTAACTATGCTTAAGAGATTAGTCATTGTAAGCTTTTAAATTAAAGGTTTACGTATGTAGACTTACATGGGTTTGTATGTTATTCAATTAAAACTAATTCATATATCATTTAATAAATCGAAATACAAATTAATTTAAAAGAGTTATTATTTGAAATCTAAATTATAGGCAATGAGTCCAGTAATTAACTCTATAGTAGAACACAACAATAGAGCATACAAAACTATAAATGAAAATTGAATAATTAATATTATAACACCACAACAATATAACAGTGTTCTGTCAACAATACATCAACATCTCACACATTATAATGGTGGTGGAATGTGTGGTGAAAGGTGGAATATTTAAAAGAGTGATAATTAAATTAAAATATAATATACTTATATATATATATATATATATTAAAATTTCTTATTTCGAGGTTAAATGCTTAGAAATAAAAAGAAAAAATCATGGTTGGGAAGGTTATAGTAGTAAAAGCCATTGGAATCTTTTATTTTATACATTGGAAAATCCGTTTTTATTATTAATACACTTATATAATTATAATTAAAGTTTTTATTGTTTAAACAAGTTAGGTTAGGTCTTAACAAAATTGGTTAACCAATGTTATACATTTAGACTTTAATATATGTCTCAACTTCACCTATTTCTTAAAAAGATCAAGTCAAGCTAGGTCCTAATTGAACCAAGTTGTCGCCCTCTAATAAGCCCCTAACCTATTTCCATTTCTAAATATAACATATTAAAAATAATTTATAAATAAAATAAGAGGAGTATATATATTAAGATGTTGTATGCAAATAATATGACTTTTTTTTTGTTCATAGAATTCCATTCAATCTTTTTATAAGCATCCTGAATCATTGGAAATATTCTATCCCATTTAATATATTCAACACCAATACATATTAGGATTTTGGGATAAGTAAGATAGGTTTAACTTTTTATTATGTACATAGTATCTATAAACATTTTTTTATGCTATCGTATACGTTTATATTATTTGCAATCACTTGCAATTCTTTTTTTACGAATCAATTTTTTTTTTTTTGCGTTTCCAGGTTTTATACCCAGGGATATCAACAAACTTATTAAACTTGAATTGTTAGCCTTGTCATCAAACAGTTTGAATGGACCTATTCCTTCCAATATTTTCAACGTTTCAACATTAACATTTTTGAACCTTGGCAATAATTTGTTCCATGGCCGTCTCCCATCATATATAGGAATTGGACTTCCTAACTTGAAGAAGTTATTGCTGGGTGTAAATAAACTAATTGGACAAATTCCAAAAAGCATATCAAATGCTTCTATGCTCGTTGAGTTGGATTTGTCATTGAATGGATTTAGCGGAGTTATACCCAATGTAATCGGAAATTTAACGAGCCTCTTCGACTTAACCTTGGATGTGAATGATTTGGCTGGGTTGATTCCAGGTACAATTAACAAATTACATAGCCTTCAACGTTTAAGTCTCAGCAACAACAGATTGCAAGGGTCCATTATAAATGAACTTTGTCAACTTAAAAGTCTAAGTGAGTTATATCTGTCCAACAATATGCTTTTTGGAGCAATTTCAGAATGTCTTGGGAATACCTCTTTGCGGAAGTTGAATTTTAGCTCCAATAAATTGATTTCTCATATACCCTCTTCTCTTTGGAATCTCAAAGATATCTTGATTTTAGATATATCCTCTAATGCATTGAGTGGAATAATTTCACCAGAGATATCAAACTTGAGAGCAATTACACTATTAAACTTATCAAGAAATCAAATTTCTGGAAGCATCCCTACAACCATGGGTGGCTTGCAAACTTTGCAAACCCTATCTTTGGCACATAATAAATTACAAGGGCCTATTCCTGAATCGCTTAATGGCATGATAAGCATGAAGTCCATGGATCTTTCTCATAATTATTTGTCTGGTGTGATTCCAAAATCCTTAGAGTCATTACATTATCTTCAATTCATTAATCTTTCATACAATTTATTGCAAGGAGAAATTCCAAATGGCGGCCCTTTTCAAAATTTTACTGCTCAATCTTTTATGAGGAATAAAGATCTTTGTGGGAAATCCCAACTACAAGTCAAACCATGCAAGAAAGGAAACAAGAACATATCAAGTAAAGTGATCTTGGTGATAAAATGCTCATTGCCTATCATAGTTGTCGTTTTGGTTGTTTCAAGCATTATCTTCTTAAAGGGTAAGAATGGTGATGATAATCCTTCAACGATAATGGATTTAATAAATTTGGAACCAATCAGGATATCCTATGATGAGCTTCTACAAGGAACAAATGGATTTGACAAGAGTAATCTTCTTGGCTCCGGAAGTTTTGGGTCAGTATACAAAGCAATTCTTCCAAATGAAAATATTATTGCTGTGAAAGTATTTAACTCAGACATGGAAGAAGCATTAAGAAGTTTTGATGTTGAAAGTGCTGCCATGTGCAATTTATGCCATCGGAATCTCATTAAAATCCTCAGTAGTTGCTCAAATGATCATTTCAAATATTTAATAATGGAATTCATGGCAAATGGGAGTCTTGAGAGATGGTTGTACTCTCACAACTATTATTTAGACATCTTGCAAAGGTTGAACATAATGATTGATGTGGCAATAGCTTTGGAGTATCTTCATCACGGTTCTCATACACTAGTTGCTCATTGTGATCTGAAACCAAGTAATGTTTTGTTAGATAAAGATATGGTGGCTCATCTTAGTGATTTCGGTATCGATAAATTGTTTGGAGAAAGGGAGCAGGAAATTTATACCAAAACTTTGGCTACCATTGGCTACATGGCACCAGGTAACAATTCAATAATAATATTTTGGATTCATTTTTATCTTCTTTTGTTTTGTTTGTTATGCTTCATAATATTTTATATCCTTCAATTTGTAGCAAATATTTTACATCTTGATACGTAAATATATGAATTGATAGTATAACTGATCAAAATTTGAACCACAAACCTTATATGTGTGACATCATGACTTTTATACTAATAATTCAACATAACGTATAGGATATAGATCAAAAGGAGCTATTCTTGTAAAAGGAAATGTGAATAACCGTGGTATTTTGCGAATCAAAATATTAGCAAAGAAGCTTATGGATATGATATTTGTTCTAGGATTAAGGTTAAAAGATTAGGTCGAAGAATTCACACCACATTTAATCATCAATATTATAAATATCAATTTTCTATATAGAGAAAATCAAAATACTAATAAGATTATCATATCTATACTCAATTTTTGAGTTAGTATTAAATTGTTGTATTGACTTATTTGAGGTGAAACACCCGTTTGATTACTAATTAATCATTTCCCCTTAACATAAAAGTTCTCCATTTTACAGTTGGGATGGGAATTTCTCAAAAAAAAATTAATTTTTTTAATGTTCTCTCATAATCATGCTTAATAGCTACCTTGAGCCAATTTTGATCCTAGGGGCCTTGAGTTAGCTTATTTAATCTTTCTAACCTAGGCTCACACTATTATGTAAAACCATTGTTGTAAATACAATATTATAAGCTGGTCACAACAAATGGCTTGACTCATTAATGCCACTTATTTGTAGTCTTGTGAGGAAGTATGGCTTCCTCACAATAGACTAATAGAGGACTTTTACGACCCCATAATACTTGATATACTTATAGATATTTATACACATGTATAAACCAAAGCATACTTTGCTACACAAGTCTAATCAAACAAACATGATAATCAACTTCTTCAAAATAATAATAATAATAATAATATTTTAATAATTTCTCCTCCAAAATTTTCAACCTTCTACGCTTCATCAATCACTATTTCCTTGCCCCTTTCAGGTATCAGCTTAGTTGTATTTCATTGAAAGGAGGGGTGAGATTATGAGGAAATCTTAGTAAAAACCATAATTTATCAAATAATCATATATATAATTCACAATTATGTAAAAACAAGTCAGATTCACATATGGCAATAGATCACATTATAAAGTCCTACCTCAATAGCTTTGCACATCACATATAGTAATAAATCACATCATGAGGTCCCACCTCAACAGCCTTACACATCTCATGGCCATGGACAAACATCATGTTCCAAAAAAAAAAAAAAGCAATCGTGTACTCTTACTTGAGTGCTGCTTAACTACTTAGCATTCAAACAACCATCCTTTTTTAGAATTAGCTATTTTGTAAAACTTGCAAAGCTAATATCTATACTCTTTTATGAGCATCGGTTTGTTACAAGCATATAATCGTTCTTCCACCGAACCTATTGATCTGCATGAGACAACATGCATAACAATATGGCACAAACAAGTATGCATAATTAAATATATAAGAAAAAGATAAGAAGAGTTTCTATCAATCTCCTTTATCTTTCAGTTACCTTCACCTGTATTTCCTTTCCAATCTTCTTTGAGGTGCTCAAGTAGATATTGAGTCCTAAAAACATATACGTATAATATTATATTAATTATATGCTAATTAAGCATTATTTAGCTCCACTTTCTCTCATATTTCCACGTCTACCCCTTTATTTTATTTAATCTTCTTTACTTGAGAATTTTCAACAAATTTGTAAAAATCATAACTTATTCCACATAATTCAAAATTTAGTAGTTCCAATTTCTATACAAAGATTTTTGCATCCTGAACTAAAAATACCATTTAGATTTAGTAATCAATTTTAGAACTAAAAATCAAGTAAACAACTTATTTTTTATCTACTAATTTTACCCATAATTTCATATTTTAGAACCAAATTTTCTTAGTTCATCTCTACAATTTACTTGTCCAAATATCACATTCTATGACTCATTTTAAAGTTTATTATGAATACTATCTGCTTGCCAAATTTGATAGTCAATAAAAACCATTTGACCAATTAAAATCCATTCAAAGTAAATTGTCAAAAAAACTCCACTGCAAATGAAATCATTACTAAACACCTTGAGATATCAAACTTGAGAGGTTCCTTTTTATCTCAAATTTTTGCAGAATCCAATTATCCTCCTTCAAACAAATATCCCTATTTTGATTTCTATAGTCAGTACGTAAATCCAAAAATCAACATGCAAACTTCAAAACACTCCCATTTAATTTTAATAAGCAAGCCCTTTCTTTTTCCCAAAAATGTGAAAAATGAAGCACTGTTCATGACGTTCATTGGACCAAATAAGATTATGAAAATCATGCATGCAAAGCTTAAATCAGTTCAAGGAAGCTTTAATTTTGTTCATGGCTTGATTTTATCAAAGAAAAACCTCAGATATTTCATTCTTGATTCAACCCTTAGGACCCAAATAGTATGAATGGAATCTGAGGGTAGATGAAACTTTAGAATTTTCACTTGAACATGAATCCTTGATTGTTGGTGCTGGTGGCCTCCTCTCATATGAGAACTAGCTTTGACAACACATTCGACACTCTCACTCTTGCTCTCTCCAGTCTGAGTCGAAGGAAATGAAATGAGAGGAAGATGATGATGATGATGATGATGATACTGAGAGGAAGATGATGATGTGTCGAGAGGGAAAAGGGAATCCAATGGTTGCCATATGTGTGTGGGGGTGAAATTACAACTTTACTCTCTCACACTTCTCCTCCTTGCATTGTTGTCCTTTCTCTTTTTTAAATCTAGAAATGCAATAATAATGTTTTTATTTCAATAAGTAATTTTTTCCCAAAATTTGACACTTAACTAGTAAAATAATTCTTTTGATCAATTTTTTGACAATTTGTTTACTTTTCCGCATTTTTCTTCAATTTTCTTAAATTAGAAATAATTTTCTAAAAATACCTCTGAGCCAAACATTTATTTACACTAATCCAAAAATATTATAATTGGCTTCCTAAAGCCTCAATTATATTCGACATGGCATTTGATCAAATTTCGGGGTGTTACATGAGGCATGACTTACTAAAAGTGATCTTCTGGTATCATTGAAAATAACACAAGTTTGCATTTATGCAAAATATTACAAGTGCCCATAGCTAAATAATTTTAATTAAATTAGTTTCTATTTCTTACCTTTGGTCTGGTTTATTTGTGAAATATGCAATAGTATTATAAGATTAGAGTGATGATCTTTGCCATACTAATGCATGAAGTATTTGAAATTTGATATTTTCTTGACTACATGGTTTCGAACATTTTCATATTGTTTGAATAACGGTAACTTGAAAGTCTAGCAAATAAGGAAAAAAAGAATAGTATAAACTT
The DNA here is from genome assembly GCA_006871305.1 of Vachellia collinsii. Lineage (NCBI taxonomy): Eukaryota > Viridiplantae > Streptophyta > Magnoliopsida > Fabales > Fabaceae > Vachellia > Vachellia collinsii. The sequence goes on along the minus strand of QFDD01002287.1, from coordinate 9,488 downwards.
GAAAAGTGCGCTATTTTTTTCTGGATATTCCCATATGTTGTTTGGAATTTGATTTACTTTTATTTCATTTTACAAATTTGTTGCTTGAAACCATGAAAGGAAGGAAGAAATATTCTTAAGTGATTGGAAGTAAGCCCTACATTTTTCTTTATTTCTCCTCTATATATCTCTTACTTTTAATGTAGAAACCTTTAGTTTTTTATAGAGAGAGCTCACTAAATAAATTTTTTTGGGGAAGTTTTGTTGGGATTGGAGGGTACAGTGGAAGATTAAAATTTTTTCAATCCCTTCCAAGGTTTTGTTAAAGGCTTTTAAATCGTGTGGTCAAGAAGCGTACCTTTCTTGGAGCATTTTCTTTTCCTCTCTTGTTTGGTTTCAACCAATAGCTAGGATCAGCTTCCTTTATCGGTATCCACACGAATGGTGTTTCCAACAAAAACTCATGCTAGCACCTCTAGGTCCGATTCTTGGATCTACTTCTCACTACTTTAAGTTTCTCTCACAAGTTTCTGATTTTCGTTTTGATCATCTGTGTGTAATGGATAGCTCTGACCATCTATTTATAGACATTTAGAGCTTATTATTTTGAATTTTGAAATCTATCTTTTATCTATTTCAAAATTCAAATCTTTATCAAAAAACTTTAAATTCGAGAAATTAAATAAAGATGATTTTATCTATATATGTCTACAAATATAATTTAACTAATTTATTTAATTTGGATAAGGAGTCAAACGAGAATAAGATTTAATTTATCTCCATAAATTAAATAAGATATAATATCAAGATAGATCAAGATTTAATATATCTTTATAAATTAAATTCAAAATCTTATCTTTCAAATCAAGATTTAATTTATCTCCATAAATTAAATTCAAGATTTATTCTATCTTTACCATGTATATATCTACATATCAATATATGTAATATATACATGAAAATATATACTATACATATAAAAACAAATTTTAATATATACATAAATATATCCTCTCAAGAATATTTATTCAATTTTGATTCAATGAATCTGGACATTTCGGCTCGTATTGGGCCATTTTGTGTGTGACCCTATGTATGCCCAAAAAATGATTTGGGCTGGATCAGTCCACGGCCCAGCAGATGAGACTAGCCCAAGACATGGTCCACTTCTAGCCCTAGCGATCGCGCGGTCTAGGAGTCCTTGCCCCCACGACCAAAGTTCGACGGCTGCATGCTTTGACGACACGAGGAGCCCGTCTGCCTACTCAAGATCATCACTAGCACCACACGAATGTCAGACCAGGCGGTTACGGTTTGAGAATCCAGCAGATACGTTGCCCGGATTTCGGGAAGCGTTGAAACAGCTCAATGGTCAACAACCCATAACATTTGCTATTTATTTTCCAGATCTCATTGTATTCATTCGAATTCACTAAAAAGCATCACTGAGGGCATTCTTTTCTCTCTTCGTTGTACTCAACTCACTATTGGTGACTCTGCCTCGATATCAATTAATAAGATCCTTTTTCTTTCCTCTCTGCGTCAAAAACAATTGCACTCTCTTTCGATTTACTGTTGGTGGCCGAAATCGTTTTCTTTTATTCTTTGCAACTAAATTTGCACAAACACCCTATAGGCTCATATGAAGTTGGCAATGGGTTAGTGACCATACTAGCCCACAGGTCGTAAGCGGCCTCTAGCAAGACATTATGATTATCCAATTCACATGAGGATCTATAAAATGATACAAATTATCATACAACTACATCACATCCCTTTTGTCACATGATATTCTAGTTAAGGATGAGGCCTGTAGATCGTCATCCTTTTATTCCCGACCATTGCTTTCTTGATCCCTGAGTAGTCTGACTAAAGAGATGAAACTACCTTTTTATCATAGTTAAGGGAGAGCAAAATACCCGTGGCCCGGCTAACCCGCCCTGACCCGGGAAAAATTCCCCGGATTTGGCCGCCCATTGTTGACCCGTGATTGGCGGGCTAAAACCTACCCATATTACAGATAAACGGGGCGGGCTATGGGCATGCCTACGGGCTACCCGCACTAGCCCATTTAATTTTTTTTTTAAAAAATCCCTCTTATTCTTCCCTCAGTCCGTCTTATTCATTATTCTTTGTCTTTTTTTTTTTTTGCCTCACCCTCTTATTCATTATTTAATTCGTGGACCCCTGGATCTTGACCGCTTCACTCCTCTTTCTGACTGTGAAACAAGTGAGTCAACGACCACCACTCTCCACTCATTCACTCTTTGCCCCAACGCCAACAGCCGCCACCACCTGCCCTTCATCTTCATGTCCATCATCCGTTACACTACTCTCCATCTTTAAGTCCTTCATCCTGCTCTTCGCCTTCGACTCTTCAGGTTCATAAACCCCGTTTTACTGGTTCATAAACAATTGAATCGTCGGTGGAAGAGGAAGAAAGAAAAAGATGGAACCAGCAATGGCGTTGATGCAACAATGGAGGGGACGGAGACATTGAAAGACAATCAGAAAAATTTCTGGTTCGTATTTCATAAACCCCTATTTCCTGTTTCTTTTTTTTTAAAAAAATTGGGAAAGGAAAAGCTTCACTGGATCTATCCTGTGTAAAAAAATTTCAGCTTTAACTCGTTTATGTTTCAATGCAAGAAAAAAAATTGCGAAAAGCAAAGCTCCACTCTCACTGGTCGTTGCACACCACTTGTTTATGTTTCAATGCGAAAAAAAAGTCATGTTGAACTCTATTATTTAAACGGGTTCCCTGTTACCCGTAGAAACCTGACCATATATGTTCGACCCCATTTAACGGGACTTAAATGGGTTAAGGCACGGGGTACGGGCTAGCCAGTACCCATGTAAATTTATACGAGCGGGCTACGGGTTAGGGCACGGGCTGCCCAACCCGCCCGTTGCTCAGCCCTAATCACAGTATGACCATAAATTTCTTAGACTCCCTCATCGAGAGGCCCAGCAATATCTCTCTATTAATGTGAGAAACAAATCCTATCTTGACCATTCATATTTCTGTGCATGGAATCCACTAAGTCCGAACATAGCCTTTATCATCACTCGGTTAAAAGTGACTTTTAACTAGGTCAAAGTTAAACGACTTTCATGTAGGAATCCATGATGATCTCAAGTCAAAGGGCATAGTGATATAGTCATTTGTGAGACAAGCTTATGACACGAATCCATGGAGCTATCTCACAGCGGGTCGATCCAACACCTTATACTCTTACAAATGCCTATGACTTTGATTAGTATTTCCATACATTTCAAAGTTATAATGACCTTATTTCATCTTTTCTCCTGCACAGATGATCGGCCATGGACATTTACAATAGTCACTATAATTTATCCAACGACAATTTATCATAATAAAACATGTGAATATTATGATAATAAAAATGAGCAATTCATTAATTAAAATATTCAAAACACAACAATTAGCCCTAGGGCACAATTTCTAACAAGGTTTTGAATAGTTAAAATAGTATCAACATAACTCATGAATAAAATGTTTAAAGAATTTATATATCCAAAATCAAGTGCCCTATGTTCTGAGTCATCTTCATTGTTTTCAGCGAGTTTTGGATACTCGAATTATTTATTTCTTTTCTATTAATTTTTTGTAATGGAAGTGTTTACAAGGAAGAAGCCAACAGATGAGATGTTTGTTGAAGGATTAAGTTTGAAAGACTGGTTGAGAAAATCCATGTCACATTCAATCATTAATATTATAGATGTCAATATGCTTCACCTAGAAATTCAAAATACTGATAATATATTACCTCATATATCATCAATTTTTGAGTTATCTTTAGATTGTTGCATTGACTTACCTGAGGCGCATCTTACTATAGTTGATGTTGTAGTAGCATTGCAAAAAATCAAGGCTTTGTTTATCCAAAGATGCTAGAGACACCACTAGTGGAATAGTTGTTAAATGAAATTTAGCTACCATTTTTGTAACCCTTGTGATTTTTTATTTTGTAACAAGTAATCTAGTAAATTGAAGTAACTCTGTATATGCTGTAATAATATATGAAGTATTTAAAATTTAAAATTTTTTGAATCGATAATTTTGGTTTTAGATTTCTTCATATTTCGTTTTTCTTTTTAACATTTTGAATTTAAATTGTAAGAACTCTTCTATAGGTAACTTGTACAATTTGAAATTTGATTTCAAAATAAAACGAAACAAAATCAATCAAATTGAGTCCTATTTTTTCCTTTTCTCCTCTAACCTATATGTTCTACCGCTACACTTTCGTTTTCAACTATTTGTATCTTGTCATATTTGTATGTCACATTCTCCAAATGGCTTCTTTTAGAATTTAGATTTAGATGTCATGTGATGTAGATACCTAATAATCAGGTTGGCCATTGAAAAACAGGTAAAAAGACCACAATGATAGGAAGTTTTCTTTAAAGGGCATTAGACATCTAGAAGGTCAGAAGTTTTTAAGATGATAATTTTACTTTTAAAGTTTAAAAAAGAGGCAATTTTACCTCAAAAGCTTAAAAAAAATGAGGTAATGTTGCCCCAGCGTTAGCGTTAGCAAACCTAATGGTCAAAGCTTGTTAACTAAGTTAAAAGGCAAAAATACCTCTAGTTTTTTCTAAGGAACATTGGATATTAGAATTCCTATCATCTTTAATTATTTAACCTTGTTAATCTCTCAAAATTAGTTAATTAGATTTTACATTAAGGATTATATGTGGTATTTTTTTTTAATTTATATCCCATTAAAATGTGAAATTCCTATAGTACCCTTACCAAAAAAATTGCTCCCACCTAAGCCCATCCACCATCAAGAAAAAATATTCACCACCAGACGTAACGATGACCTATGAACGCAAGGAATTCTTTCATCCGCCGATGCCTTCTCTTTCTTCTTCCTGATTACATCACTTGAAATTATTTTTAATCTTTTTTCCCTGAAAAAAAGTGCCTCCTCTTATTTACCTAACAAATGTATTTTGCACTACTGTCTCCTAAAATATTTTTGAATGGAATATATAGAACTAAAAATTTAAAAGATAACATGCTTTTTGAAACCACTCTAACTACCAAAAATTTCAGCGGATTAGTTATATTTTCTCATATATTATAGGAGCACAATGAATAAATAGTTTATTATGATATATTGATACTAATAATATTTGTGGAATACATAATAACCAAATAAAAGATATTCTAATTGAAAGATATATTAATTTGAATAAAATAATAAGGATACAGATAAAATTCAAATTTTTAAAGAAAAAAAAAATAAAAGTCTAACAATAATGATGAAAATAAAGAAAAGCACCGGGACTCTTTTTTATGAGAAAGTGATGGTACTATGTTTATAATGTGAATAGTCATATGAATAATTGGGTAAAAAGGTCAAATTGAGATTTTGTATTTGGAGTGCGCTATAAATTTTGTTTTGAAAATTTTATTGTTGGAGTGTTGAACAAGGTTGGATATATTTCACTCTAGTTTTCTTAATAAAAACAGTATGTAATTATTGGAAATAAGAAAAGTATGTGATCTTATACAATTTATAAAATTAAACTTTTTTTATTGCACAGTCATCATTATATTAAATGTAATCTTGTTTGATGCATTGTCAGACACTAACTATGAACACATTTTTAATAGGATTCAAACATCGATTTACTAAATTGTGAGGAACTAGTTCCTTTTACTAGATTCAACCCTTTGATAAAAAATATTTAAGGATTTGACATATGTTTTCCCCCTCAACTTGTTGCAGCAAATATCAAAGTTGGGTTTCTTTGGATGGGCTCTTCAACCACAATTTCATCATTCTTTAATTCAGCTAAGATTAATAATAATTATTCTTTTTGGTGATATCTACACTGATTGTTTTTTTTTTTTTGTTAACTTTTTTCATGTTCTTTCTAGTTTTGTGCTTTAGTTTGTTTTTATTTTAGCTAACAGTTTTGAGGTTTAGTCTTTATGTCTACAATGCTTCACAGTTTGAGTTTATTATGTTATTGGGTGGTAAAGAGCATCACCTATACTCTAAAGTCAAGTTAAAATTGTAGAAACATATTTATTGAAACAGAAAAATTTTTACACTTTAAACTTTGAAAGAATTAATCTCAAACCCAATATGACATGAGGAAACATAACTCACAAAAAAATGTGTAAGAAATCATTAGAGATTATTTGTGTCAACAAGAATAGCAGCTATCTTATACACACACATCTAACGTTGACAAAGTTCTCTCAGGTCACTGCTTCTTTAGTATCCTCCCCTGTCCCATAACTTCGTAAATATTTACTTCTATCTTTTTTCTATAGGTAATCTTATTTTCTTATTAAAATCATTTCAATTTTAATTAAAAAATGCTTGTTGCATTCTTTGGAAGTACTATTATATATATATATATATATTTGTGTTTTAACCTATTTGTCCAGGCAGTGGTAAGACATTTGAACTTCTCAACACATGAGAGAGCTTCAAACCCCCCACTGTTGAGCTGGGGGGTATCCTAGCTTCTATGTGCCTAAGTAAATGGTTAGGGTTATTGACGATTCACATTGCCCAACATTGATATGCCCAATAAGAAAGGAAGATTTCACTTTACCTTTGGACCGTATTAAGTCTAAACCCTTTCCAAAACTTTTAGGATTAAAAACAGAATATGGTAAAAAAAATAAAAAATCACCAGTATACAATTGAGAATTGAACACGTCAATTTCCAAAACTCAACCAATGCCGAACTTACACGTTAACACAATCTACCGTGTTCTAGAACTCTTTATTTTTGCCCCCTAATCCGCGGAGCTGGCTATAAATTTCCCGCTTCAAGGGTTTAGCGGTTTTTAATTTCTACAATAGCATATTCTGTATTATTCCTCTAATAGCTCCGATGGTAACTTTATGACCTCAATTGGATTTACATTTCATGCTCATCTTCTGGGCACTAATTTATTCGGAATCTATTGGATGTGCTATTAGATCATATCTGAAGAAAATTTTCAATTTTTCTCTTTCATTATTATCCAAAGAAAATTAGGATACTTAGGGCTCTATACTAGTTTCGTCTTTCTCGGAAAATGGGAAATCATATACAGTTCATAGGGCTTGATTTTTCATTAAGCCATTAACTTTCATACATTGAGCCATTCTCTCTCTCATTTCTAGTGATGCTTGTGGTACTTATTGAGCGAGCCAATGATTTTGTAAGCAAGATTTTTTGCCCCTTTATTGAGAATTTGTTGATGCCAATTAGGTGTTCCAACTCTGTGGACTGTTACCTTGCAAACGACAATGTCTTAGTTGGACATTGTTTTTACTAAAACATTTGAAATTATGCTGGGCCCCATATCTAAGTGTTCATTGAGCTATTAAATTATAACTAGAATTTACTCCCCACATGATGTGCGATTTAATCTAACATAATCATTATATTCAAGATTCTTATATTTGATAAATTCAATTAAAATGAACTATTAAACATAAGCAAAAAATGTTATACAACCTTTATCATTATATTCTCCATGAAATACAATTCACGTGTTCATCCAATATTACTATCATTTTCAATATTGAACTTATTAAAAGACTACCTATTTCTAAATATTTACTTAAAGATAAGTTCATAAATATTTAACAATTAAAAAGTGTCATCCACTGTATTTAAAAAAGTGTCATCCATTGCATAATGCGTGTAAGGATTATAGATCTAAAGTTATTTCATTTTAATAAGAAAACAATTCACATGTCCCATATCAAATAAATATAAGAAAGTGAAAGGCATTCTATGAAACTCCATAAAATGACAACAATTTACCTTTATGTGTTTTCCACTGTCAAATAATAAATGTAAATTCCTAAGTATTTTCTTCAAAATTATAGATGTTATAGGTTTCTTACACCCATTTTAATATCATGCATAGCTATTTTCAATCCATCCTGCAAAAGTTGAGGATGGTATATTTCTAATTGTGCAAGCGGATCTCTGATATATAGGCAGCTCCCCCCATCAGATGCTTGTTGATTAGGTAGCAAACAAAATTCTGCACATGTACAAAGGAGTGAATGAGCAATAATTACCCATGTAGGAGATGAATTATTAGTAACATGCTAAATAGTGGAAAAGAGAAAAGAGGAGGGAAATATACCAACAGCGTCGTCATAAAGACAATGATCACTTATCACGTTACCCCCAACATTATCATCTCCATTCAGCACAAAGCATTCATAATTGAATAATGACATGAGAGAGAGTACAAAAAGTCAGAGAGAATGCACTAAATATTACATCATATGGGGAAGAAAATTCTTACAGGGAACACTTGACACAGTTTCTAATGCCTAATCATCTCTTCAATGGTTTAAGAGTGAATGCAAAAATAGGTACAAAGTAGAGGAGAAGAAAAACAACAGCCCAAGGAAACATTTAATCTTCCAAGAGCAGCAATTTGCTGCGCATCATAATACGGCCATGCTTTGAATGCCACAACAAATAGAACGAAATTTGATAAAGTATTGGCTGGCACACTATTTTGCAGTTCACCACTTGAGGAAAAGTATTGTGTAATCATTACCTTATCTCCATTTGATAATATCCCTCATAAAGATATAGTGTGATACAAGAATAATAAAATGTCAGCTAGCAGATATTTAATGCATCCTTCAATCAGAAGCTAAACTGAAATGAGCTGGGACAGAAGTTAAAACCTCCACCAATGCACCCCAGGAGTGCCACCTCTCAAGAGATGAGCCAGAGTAAATGGCCATTGTCCAGCAAAATAGGCTGAGAAATAATAATAATAATAATAATAATAATAATAATAATAATAATAATAATTCAGAACATGCCAAATAAATTGTCATGCCTATGAATTCAAAAGCACATAGTACAATAAAATAGCTCAGTTTTAACCTTATTCTTTAGCGACCCTAATATGCCCGGAGGAAGTTGTTCTCTTCTTGTCCAGGTGATGCCTTTATCATACGACCTTTTCATAAATCGACCCATCTGACATTATGTAAGCCCATTCCGTCCATCATATGCATGGAAGTGAACAAATGGCAACCTTAAAAGTGAACTAATAACTTCTATAGAGAACTGTTGAGTGTCTTTTACATTGAGTTACGATTTAATATACAGTTCTCAAGTAAGTTTGTTTCAGTGTTTTATCTGTCATACTTACAAATTATTTTAATGATAAATTTTGACAAATTTTCCACAGTGGAGTAGTGGCCTCAGTGACAGCTTAAACAGAAGGGGGGGAAATGATCTGATAAGATCATAAAGGTTAGAAATTTACTTTTGAGCTTTTTGGCATATCTTGTAGAATATCAGTATCTTCTGTCAATACCTATGCATCCAACTTTTCAATATGGGGCCATATCTAACAGCAAAACACCACATTGTCAGACATGATGCTAAAAATTCTAATAGAAAATTATATGGAAGGGTAATAAGCAAATAAGTAGTATTTACTAACAATAATATTTATGCTTATTGGGGGGGGGGGG
>QFDD01002286.1:0-23389 GCA_006871305.1 Vachellia collinsii | reverse complement strand
GATCTGGAAATCCATCCAAAACCAAGGTCTTGATGGCTTCCCTACAACATATTCCTCTAAACTCCTCAGTGAATCTAATATTCCACAGCATAGAAGTAAAGATTGAACAATGCGAAATGAGGAATATTTTATTCAATGAAATGTTGGAGATGACATCAGAACTTTGTTACATTTCTAAGAGACTCTATAATTTGATTACATAATTCAAAGAACTCAATGATCTCTACTGGCAGATTTGGTGGGGTGGGGTCATCATGCCTTCAGCACATTTGAATGTTCCAGTAAACTCTAGGATCTTAGTATTAGCAAAGTTTATCAAATCTCCACACCTCCTTACCCATTCTTCTGTTACAACAGTTTTCCTGTGGTAAAGGGTTCCCAGTTTGCTAAAACTTTCCTTTCATGATCCAATTTAGCCATAAGATTCTGAATCATTTCTACAGTGCCTACTCTAACAGCAATTAAATCATTCTTCTTACTCTCTAAAAGTTGACAGAATGTGTCAATCTCTCATTGCAGTTCTTCAATAGGGCCTTTATCCTGCAACTCCTCTTCAAGAAATTTTGTTTTCTCAGTCATCTTCCTTAATTGAACTCTGCTATTTCTCATTTGTCTCTCATTTTCTTTCATAGCCCTTCTTAAGAAAATGTTTTCTCTTTCCATCTCTATGACTTTTGAGCTTTCCACTGAATCTCTCCGCCTCTTCTTTTCTTTTAATTTCTCTTGCAAGATCACACACTTGTCATGTAGCTCTTTCATTTTCTCTTTATTCTCGAAGTCTCTTGATGTCAACTCTTCCAATTCCTTTTCTCTTGTCTCGAGGTGCCTTACCAACTCTTTATTTGCTTCTTGGATATCACTTCCCAACAAGGAGTTTTGGGGTGTATAGGAAGGATTAAGTCATGAAATTCTTTTCATGAGCCATGTTTTGTATTTAGGTGCAGCACCTATCTCTCGTTTCCCAAGCTCTGCTCTCCCTTTGTACATCACTTTGCTCCATGCCTCCTTGATTTCCCAACATAAGCCCTTCGCATCATCCCTCTCATACACCACGTACACGGCTTGCACTTCTTCTTCCGAGGGTACCCTTTGTCGGAATGCCAGTTGTCTCAATGCTAATGAGGGATTGTAGTTGATGCATCCCCTAGGCCCCATGAGTGGAACATTAGGAAAGTTCCCACAACGATACATGATCTCTTCATCCTCCCACCATTCTATTTTCCACAAAATGGAATCTTCTTCTAAGTGTGAGAAAACTTCTCTCCAGCCACTTTTGCCCTTTTTGTTGATCGGTTGGAGATATTTGATCTCTACCAGTGGGTTACTATACTCATCATGTCTTTTCCTATAGGGTCATTCCTTACCATGCAAGTGGCTTAACATCCATACTTCAAGTAATGCAAGGCCACATCTTAACTGACCCTCCTTCTTTAGATGGCACTGGCATAATGACATGTAGGTCTCTGCCAAGATTATGGGTATCGGATTAGTCTGATGATATTCGACTGATTGAAAAACACTAATAGCTCTGAGGTCAATTAGCCTGACTGATGAGGGAAAGAGGATTGTGCCATAGATAGCTAGGGCAAAGACTCGACAAAAGCTAGCCCAATCTTTCTTGTTGGCTAACTTGGCTAGATGAGCTTTCACAGCAGTTCTTTTAATCCCCTTGACCTGGCCGATACCCACAATTAGTACTTCCTCTATGCGAATTCCCAACGGCTTTGCAATTCCTCCTTGAGAGGGGGTGCCTTTGGTAATGGTAGATGTGACTATTTTCCTTTATTGGCATTCTAAGAATTTCACCATATTCCTCAACAGTTGGTGTAAGTTGAAAATCAGAGAAAGTGAAGCATCTTAACGAGACGTCCCAATATTGGCCCAGCTCTATAAAAGCATCACTATGTAGGGGTACTTGAAGTAGATCGAGGATGTTTCCATACTTATTCTTGAAGCTTAACTTAACGAACCTCTTATATGATAGCTTAGTTGTTTTAGACCTTTCAGTGGAACCCCTGCGCTTAGCTTAATGCCTTTCCCTCTATACACTTTTCCACTAAGAAGTTGATCTAACCTCTGTTCTTGTGCCATTGAATCTTATGCCAAATTTTAAAGTTGTTGGATGATTTACTTACCTTTTAAAAAAAACAAAAATTATCATAAAGATTTTTTCTCAATTATTTTTGTGGGGCCCGGACACAATAGGGTGTTTACAGTATGCATCGACTCCCCCTCCGGACAATGTCACTAGATATCTCTAAGTTTGTGAAGTTAGATGTTTATACCATGAAGTGATTTGGTGAACAAATATGCTGAATTTTTACTAAAACATATTTACTGGGTAATAATTTCAGCTCCAACTCAAAGGTTGTGAGTGAAGAAAAACTTTAATGAAATAATCATCATTTTATTACCCTTAATATAATTGTACGTACACATAAAAAAGTATCATATATATTTGAGATTTACCTTTATAGAGATCATACTAAAATACACCATCTGCGTAATTTGATCAATTCATGCTTATATAAATCTGAGTATAATAACCTCCTATTCATAGCCTTTAAAATATTAAAGAATATGTTTCACTCTATTCTAATATATTTATTATGGTGAAAAACTATATATTGCTAATAGATTAAAGACAAATGATATGCTAGGACATGTAAGATTAGCAATATATATTAGTGCCCTAATAGCACTAATATATGGGACTTGTTGACCAAATAGTTCTTCATCTCCTTCTTAGTTAATTTCTCAAGGTCTAGAAAGATCATTTTCAACATGTAGAGATCTCACAACCATTGGGCTAAATAATGGATGTAACATCCTGGGGTATTGTCTCTGTTTAATCGTCCGTAGGCACGGGGTCTTTTATCTTTTTGGAATTCCATAGTTACTCAAAAGGCGTATCAGATGTCAAAGGCCACACACTGGACTACATATATGGCCTTCACTTTGAACGAGTCTAACCGATGTGGGATTTAAGTCCACTCTACCTACTACGTCTCCCTTCCCCTTCACCCACTCTAGGGTACCTTAGGGTTTTAGGTCTCTAACAGCGCTTAGTGTTACACTCTCCCCACCACTAGAAAGAGCCGTCCTTAGCTCTGATACCATAATGTAACATCCTGAGGTATTATCCCTGTTTAGCCACCTATAAGTGCAGGGTTTTTGTACTTTTGGGATTCCATAGTCACTCAAAAGGTGCCTCGGATATCAAAGTTCACAACTCAACTACATATATGGCCTTTACTTTGGACGAGTTTAACCGATGTCGGATTTAAGTGCACTCTACCTATTGCGTCTCCCTTCCCCTTCACCCACTCTAGGGTCCCTCAAGGTGTTAGGTACCTAGTAGTGCTTAGTGTTATACTCTCCCCACCAACGGAAAGAGTCGTCCTCAGCTCTGATACCATAATGTAACTTATTAAGGTATTTCCCCTGTTTAGCCACCCATAAGTGCAGGATTTTTGTCCTTTTGAGATTCCATAGTTATTCAAAAGGTGTCTTGGATATCAAAGGCCACATATCGACTACATATATGGCCTTTACTTTGGACGAGCCTAACCGATATGGGATTTAAGTGCATTTTGCCTACTACATCTCCCTTCCCCCTTCACCCACTCTAGGGTCCCTTAGGGTATTAGGTCCCTAGCAGCACTTGGTGTTACACTGGTGTTAGGTCCCTGTGCCTACGGGTGGCTAAACAAGGACAATACCTCATGATGTTACATTATGGTATCAGAGCCGAGGACGGCTCTTTCCGTTGGTAGGGAGAATGTAACACCAAGCGCTACTAGAGACCTTACACCCTTAGGGACCCTAAAGTGGGTGAAGGGGGAAGGGAGATGTAGTAGGCAGAATACGCTTAAGTCCCACATCAGTTAGACTCATCCAAAGTGAATGCCATATATGTAGTCAAGGTGTGGCCTTTGACATCCGAGACGCCTTTGGAGTGACTATGAGATCACAAAAAGACAAAAACCCTGTTCAAGCCATGCAAAGAAATTAATATTATTCTCAAGAATTTGATTTTGATGTCTTTGGCATCTTAAGTTCTTTAGGGACTTTTATATAAATATCACTGTCAAGTATCCCATATGACTATGTAGTCATGATATCCTTGAGGCGCAGCTCTTCATTTGACGAAAAGTAGTCACATTCACTACTGGTGGATACAATTCTTCACAACCTATAATAAGTATTTGTGTAAAGCATTAGGCTAAAAGACTTGTCATATATCTTATAATGTTGAATTTTCTATTTCTCTTTCGTACAAATATCCAATTGTATTAAGCTGGCTTTATATATGTAAGTGAAGGACTACAGGTCCAAAAACTTTTTATTTTCCAATGACATTAATTATGCATTAGTGGCATCCATCCACAGAAACCAATCCTTTTTTATTGGCATCCAACAACGGATATTAGCTCATGATCCTTATCATCATTCATTACATCATATGTTATTTTATAAGAAAAGATGATGTCAATGTTGACTTCATTAGATCCCATCAAATTTCATAATTTATTGAGATCTCATTATATTCAAATGTGTCATGTACATGAGTCTCTTTGAAGCTCTGACATTCTTTTCTTGACATAATGACTCTTCAGCCTTCTGGAGTAATCAAGTATTCTTGATCATTATTAACTTGACCATTTATATTCTTTGCTCCCTTTATACGAGGATTTTTTTATCTTTGGAACCGTTGAGCCTTTCATGCTTCAAGTGTGCTTCAAATTTAATCATAATAATTTGTCCTTTAGGGACATTGATTATACAGAAGCATTAATAGGTGAGATACATGCTTTTATCATTTTCTTTGGGTTAAAAAATGCTTTGAGAATTTGGTTAGCTAAATTTTATGAATGAATTATCGCTTGAACTTCCAGTGCACATTGTTTATTATGAGGATCAAAATGAGTCAATCATAATTCATTCCAACTAATCTATTTATTTTTTCCCCTGGTATTGGAAAAAAGTAATTCATCAAATGAGACTTAACAAATCGTGCCGTAAAACAAATCTCCTGTAGAAAGGTCAAGATTTTTTTTAATCCAAGGAGATTCATACCTGGCATATATTCACATTCTTCTTCTTCTTTTTTTGGTGAACTATAGTCACATTCTCCTTTAAGGATCCATTTTACAAATACATATCTTGCACAAACAAAAATTATGAAATGGTAAATATTATATTATTGACCAAAAACCATTTGCAAGGGGGAAAGATTTCAATAAGTTGTTGGCCTCATGTGAATTAACATTGTTGCACCCAAAATGGCTGAGCCCTATGCAGAATTTGAGAGATTATATCTCATAAGTAAATGCTGTAACCATTTAATCAATCATTTTACTAGTTCATTTTGCGAATGAATATGAGTTATAAAATGTTCAACATCAATTCCAAAGGACATACAATGTTCATTAAAGGCTTATAAATTAAACTCACTAGCTCTATCAAGACATAGTTTCTTGATAGAATAATCAGGGTAATGTACTCTTATCCTAATTTGTTGAGCAAGAAATCTTGCAAACATCATGTTGTAAGAAGATAATAAGTAAACATAAGACCATTTAGTTGATGTACCAATTAAAACCATATAGTAATTAAATGGTCCACACGGTGGTTGTATTGTCCCACAAATATCTCCTTGCAATTCACTTTGTAAGGGTCTAATAATATATTTTCCTTTAAAATATGTATCACGTGAGAAATCATGGTATTTTATATACTTCAAGGTATGTTCACATGAGTTCACAGGTCGTGTCAAACATTAAATTCATTGGTAAACTTCTAGTTTACCTTGTCAAGTTATTGCCTTGTGTTACACAACTTATGGTTTGTATTAGTAAACTTTTTGTTTACTACTACATGTTAAACATTAAATTCATCATAAAACTTATAGTTTACTATTGCATTCTTTTAACTATGTTTATGAATGCATAATACAAACCAGAAGAAAAATAGAGGAAACTTTTCTAATATCAGCATTTTACTTAAAACTAAATTTGTAATGTTAAAATATTCTTTATCATTTTCAACCGTTATTTCCATATAATATCCATTTTTGTAAATATCCTTAAAACTCAATAAGTTTTATTTAGATTTGGTAGAATAGAGTCATTTTTAATGCATAATTATGTACCTTCAGGAAACATAATATTGGCTCTTCTAGAGTCTTCAATGCATATCTAATTTGTTTATTATGGCCACATTTTGCCCTTTTATTGTTCTTATCAATCTTTCTCTACTTCAAGTGGAAATTAAAACCACTACAATTTTGACCAAACCCACTCCCATAGCTATGGCCACATCCTCAATCTTGAGTAAGACCATTATTAAATTCAATTGTAACTACATTCACTTCTAGGAATAGAATGAAGTTTGTTAAACGTGATTAATAATTTTTCAACAAAAAACTCATGGTCCTATTCAATTACAAGAAGACAATAAATTAAATCAACATATTTCTTAAAACATTTATCCCTATATTTCTCCAACTGGAGCAAATTGGATGCATGAAACATAAATGACTTATTCTCACTCATAGACTCAAAGTCTTGCAGACACAAATATATCCATTCATAATCAACTTTTGGAACGATCATCAGCTTCTAGTGGTCATATATTTCTTTTGAATTGTTTCAAAACACAACTGGGTATTTTTATATATGCAACATAGAGAATTGTGGCTACTCTTCAAGATTGCGTACTAAACACAAATATCAACCATATGCAATTTAATTCCAAATATGCATAATCCCTGATGAGAATTTAATCAATTAATTCAAACTAAAATATTAAATTCTCTCACTATTTTATGCACCCATACAATAATTAATTCCTCCATATTTTAATTTAAATAAATTTTTGCATAATTCAAGCAATTAAATAATTGAAAAAAAAATTAATAATTAAAACAATATTAACAATTGGATAATATGCAAAAATAAATTCAGCAAATTTTTTTGAATGTGAAAATAGCTAAAATTAAATTTCCCCTTCAATTTAAACAATGTAAAAATGGCATATAATATAAACAAACTATGCTTGGGACAAGCACAATTGAACTCAACTATTTAGCCATTAAGCATTTTGGCTTGATGATGAGATCAATTTAGCCTCACCACTCAAGTCATGTGTTCAATACTTGGCATTCATTCTCTTTGAACCGAGCTCAACTATTTAATCAAATATTTATGACAATTAACAAAATTACCAAGTAATTAAAAGATAAAAATAGAGTTATTAAAACTTTTTTTAGCCCAAAATACTTACTGGAATTTTCTACTAATAGCCCAAATGAAAAATCAATTAAATTGAACTCAACAAAAAAATTTCAAAATCAATTCAATAACTAAATGTCTCATTATAAATATCACCACTTGCAAAATAAATTTGACAGACAACAAAATTCCCTGTTATGTTATTTAAAAGAAGGGATAATACAATTTTTGGTCTTTCGCATTTTGGTTCTAGTCCATCAAATTTAATTTTATTTAAAATATTGTTTTTGTAATATAATAAAATATGGACTATTTTAGCCCTTAAGAAACTAAAGTTCAAAATCACTGTTATTAAATTTAAGTAAATAAGGGAAAACTTAAGTGACAAAGATTTTATTAATGTTAAAGGAAGTATTAAAGATTAAGAAAATTATTTTTAAAAACCACTTTAATGAGGATTAAAATTGAGAATTGAAATTGTTGGCAAATGAAATTGAGTATTGAAGTGATTTTTTTGACAAGCCACGAGAAGAAAATATGAATTATATAATTTTGAGAGTGATTATGCGATACAATTATTTATGCAAATAAAAATAAACCAGATTTTAAGTTAACGAAGAATTTGGTGTAGAATAGAGAGTGGCAAGTATTGTTTAAGCATAGATTTAGAGAAGGCATCTTGCTAACATGGCGACAATCTGGTGAATAGATCCCTCATAAGATATGACAATGGAGAACTATATGCTGAGTATCTCAAATGGCTCAAGATAGATCAATGGCTCCACTCATCGTCTCTGCCCTCAGTGTCTGATGGTATGCAGACTCAGTCGGTAGGTTGTGACACTTCCTATCTTCTCTGGCATTGTGCACTTAACTTCTTTGAACCTCACATTAGATCAAAGATTCAACAATTGAACATAGAAACACTAGAAAAATATCCATCTCTGATTACTTGCTTCGTATCAAGGCTCTAATTGACTGTCTCATTTCTATTGGAGAACCGTTTACTCTTCAGGAAGATATAGATGTTGTTCTTGAAGGTTGCTAGGGGAATACGTTAGTGCAGTGATGACTAGTACAGCTCAGAAACACAAGTTTTCCATTCAGTAAAATTGAGTCTCTGCATGTTACTGAGAATGTTACAATAAATGTTCCTACTAACAAGTTCCTCTGGCTAGGGCTATCAGTCCACACAAATGTTTAATCAAGTTTCATTCTTTAGAGGCATAGGTGGTCGTTTTAGAGGAAGAGGAAGGAGATCTCAACTTTATTGTCATCATTTTTTATGTTCTGGTCACTCCTACAACAATTGCTATCATAGAAATGATCAGGCCACTCGACCTCCTCCTTATCCTCCTTTGCAATCTAACACCTACACTCGTCCTCCTTCTCGTTCTTCTTATCCCTTTGCTGATTTTTTCAATTTATATATTCATATTCTTTAATTAATTTTATTTTCAATCAACCTAATCCAAACCATCCTTCCACTTATTTTCTTCCATCCCCTTCACCTACACAAGAATTTCATTATGACTACTCATGGATTCCGGATTTTGGAGCTTCACATTATGTTACAACTCACCAGCACAACTTATCACAAGCTGAACTAATGAACAGCTCTTCAAATCAAGTTTATATGTGAGACAGATCAAAAGTAAAAATTCTTACCAGAGGTTACACTGCCCTACGTATACCTTCTCTTTGTCATAATCTTCCTTTTCGATT
The DNA here is from genome assembly GCA_006871305.1 of Vachellia collinsii. Classification (NCBI taxonomy): domain Eukaryota; kingdom Viridiplantae; phylum Streptophyta; class Magnoliopsida; order Fabales; family Fabaceae; genus Vachellia; species Vachellia collinsii. The sequence goes on along the minus strand of QFDD01002286.1, from coordinate 14,429 downwards.
AACTGATGTTTTTCATGTTCCTACTCTTGGTAGTAATTAAATGAGTGTGTCTCATTTAGCTGGGGATACAGTGTTTATTTTGAATTCCATCCCCACTGGTTTGATATGAAATCTAGGGAACGCATCAAATTATACTCAAAGGACACCTCAATAGTAATGGCCTCTATCGTTTTGACAATCTGCCTCTATTAAACTTAGATATTTTCCGAGCTTATCTTGGTCTTTTCCTCTTCTCAAAAAGAGCTTGCTGCTCTAGTTCATGTGTCTTCTGCATGCATTGATTCTGCACCTTGTAATCATTGTAGTTCAGAAAGTATAGCAAGCACCTCCATTGCCAAAAAAAAAAAAAGCCATAAAGTTACCAATGGAATTTAAGGTTTGCCATAGAACGTAATAACCGATAGAATTTATAACCGAATTTTTTTTGTCCCTAAGTTTACCGTGACTATTTGGGTTACCGACGGAATTCTAATTCTGCAGCAAATTACGAACATAATTTCCAACGGAAAATTTCATCAATAAATTAGCAAATTTATTTTTTTCTGATAAATAAAAAATGCCATGTCGACCACCATCTCATTGTCAAGCCCCCGCATCATATGTCACCTCCACTAGCCATCACTTGTCATGCCTCATGACCTCCACATCTCCTGCCCCATGTTACCACTTGATAAATTTTAAATTCTACCTTCTCTAGAAATTGAACCTCCACCCCATGAGGATGTGCTTGGGTCTTTGTCAGTTGAGCTACAATGATTTTACATCCTTTAAATATATATAAATATAATATTATACTACATAATAAATTATATACATTTACATACACATATATTTATGCATATATATAATATTATTAGAAATTAAGAATAAATTGACTCATAATTTTAATTTTAAATGTATACAACTTAAATGAATTTTTATGTATTTATTAAAATTTTTAATATAAATTAATTTTCAAATTAAAATATTTAAATTTAAAATCTGGAATGAATTTTCTTGTAACTATAGTTTTCACCAATTTTAAATTTAAATTTTATTTTAAATAACATTAATTAACACTAATAATTTATGTATGTATGTGTATGTGTTTATTATTTTATATATTTTCATTATATTTTATATATAATATATCATTGATTGGACAATAATTTTTATATATTGATATGTTTATTAATTTCATAATTTTTATTTTAAAAAATTAATATAAAATTGATTACAAATAAAATAAATAATAAATTTTAGAGATGGAATTTGCCATGGAAATTACGGACAAAACAATTCCATTGCTAATTATAAAATAGCTCATATAAAATTAGCGAAGGAATTTGCCATAGAACGGAAATTTTGCATTGGAAATTCTGTGGCAAGAATTTCTGACAAAATTTCCGACTAACTATTAACGGAATTAGCTACGGAATTAGTAACGAAATGATTTTCCATGGTTAATTTAGAGACGGCAATTTTCCGTCAAAAATTTCCAACAAACTACCTATGGAATTAGCTATGGAAAAAATTCCATGACATATGCCATCGGAAATTCAATGTTTTTTTTTGGTGTAGTGTTCTTCAAACCACTTGTGTGCACTGTGCTGGAGGTAGAGTTATTGATGAGTATTATTCTAAATTGAACGAAGAATCAATTGAAGCACTTATTTGTGGTGGAGATTGGCTTCGCAACAAGTATGGTTTGAAGAAGAAACCAAATGTACTATTTTTGCATTGATAAAATATTAAATGATACCATATGTTATAGATTTTACTTGTTAAATTATGTTATGATCTACTGATATGTATTTGATTTATTTTTTACTAGGTGTTCGAACAGAAGATTTGATGTTATATGGTTAGTGGCTGTGCTTTGTCAGTGTTAAACAATTGTTGTAATAATGGACATTTCATGTTTCCTAAATTGTTGTATTATTATGTTGTGCCTTGTTGATTAATTAGATTTTAATATTTTTGATGTATTTTGAATGTTTTTTAAATTTTTTTAGGCCTGTTTTTGGCCTGAAAATAGGCTTTTATACAAGTCACAGGCTAGGCTAGGCCAAAAACAGGCCCAGGCCTAAAAAATGGCCTGTACAGGCTGACCAGACCTGTTGCATGCCAAATAGGCCAGGCTTGTTTGGGGTGAAGCCTGGTTTGGCCTGGCTTGTTTCCACCATTACTGCACATCTTCACCTTTACATTTCACTGAGTTAGCATTATGGCACTTTAGGTTTGGCCACCCTTCTACTTCATGAGTCAAGAGTTTTTAAAGAATGTAATACAGCAAAAGCTAATTATAATAAAAGATCATTTTTCTGCTCATCTTGTCTTGGTAAAATGCATAAAGATCCTTCTCCTTCTAATAATACTATTTACACCAAGCCACTTGAATTAATTTTTACAGATCTTTGTGGTCCAACTCCGTGTACTTCTTTCTGTAGTTTTACCTATTATATTGCTTTTATTGATGCCTTTCCAAATTTAATTGGTTATATGCTCTAAAAACAAAAGGATATGCACTCACTACATTTCGTCAATCAAAGAGCTGCAAAATGATGATGGTGGCGAATTTAAATCTTTTGTTCCACATCTTCAACATGGCATGATGCATAGAATTTCATGTCCACAACTCACACCCAAATGGGTTCTGTTGAAAGACATCACAGAAAAATTGTTGACACTGATATAACTCTTCTTACTCATGCAAATTAACCACTTAAATTTTGGAATAATGCTTTTTTTAACCCCCACCTACCTCAAACAAGCTTCCCTCTTCTGCTATATTAACTCTGAAGTACCCTTCACCGAGTTATTTCACACTTTACCTACCTGCACTTACTCAAGGGTTTTTGGTTGTGCTTGCTATCCTCTAATACACCCTTACAACTCACACAATCTACTATCCTTCAGGTTTGTTGTTTGTTTTCCTTGGCTATTATTCTAACTACAAGGGTTACAAGTGTCTTGCACTTTCTGTAAGAGTCTATATATCTAGAGATCTTAAGTTTCATGAGTAGTCCCTTCCCTATCATGATTTGTCTTCTCCTTTCAAATCCTCTTCTTCACAGTTTGGAATAGTCACATCCTCTCTTATTCCTTTAGTTCCTACTAAAACACCTGTCACATCCTCTTCTACTTACATTCCTTCAGTCCCCCTTTCTCATAGCTCAATTATCTCCTTACCAACCTCCTCCTCCTACGTCTTCACACCTCTCTGTAGAACCACCTGATGTCTCTGAAAATCATTAGTTGTAAGTGGGTCTGGCTTTAAAAGGAAAAACCAGATGGTAGCCTTGATAAATATAAAGCATGTTTTGTTGCAAAGTGGTTCCATCAAATCCTTTGTTTTGATTACATCAAAACTTTTTCTCTTTGATAAAACCAGCTACCTTTCGTACCTTTCTATTGCACTATATCATCAATGGAGCATTTCTCAAATAGATGTTAATAATGTATTTTTTTTAATGGTATCTTGGAGGAAGATGTATATATGAAGCAACCTCCAGGTTTTGAGGTTGGGGATAAAACTCTAGTTTGTAAATTACACAAAGCTCTCTATGGTCTAAAACAAGCATCACGTGCTTGGTTTCAAAGGCTAGCAGCTGCCTTGCACAAGTATGGCTTTGTTTCTAGCAGGTGCGATCCCTCCTTGCTTATTTCTAAATTTGGTTTGAGGTTAGTTATGTCCTAGTATACATAGATGATATTGTTATAACTGGAAGCTCTTGTGTTTTCATACAAAAGCTCAAAACTCAATGCAGAATTTGCTCTCAATGATTTGGGGAATCTTAACTAGTTTCGTGGTATAGAAGTACAACGACTCTCTAATGCTGGTCTTAGTCTTAGAAAAAGTATGTCACAAATCTCCTTGCTCAGGCTGGGATGAAAGATTGCAAACCTGTGAAGACACCTATGGTTTCCTCGTTTAGGCTCTCTAAGTTTGATTCCCCACACATGGCTGACCCACACCTGTATCGTTCTATTGTTGGGGCACTTCAATATGCCACTATTACACGACTTGAGATTGCTTTTAGTGTCAATAAGGTTTGTCAACATAGGCAGCAACCAGCAGAGTCCCATTGGACTGCTGGGAACAGATATCAGGTATATCACAGGTACCATGTCCTATGGTCTCATTCTTCATAAACCACAAAATCCATGTCTTCTTGCCTTCTTTGATGCTGACTGGGCCACTGACCAAGATGATAGACGTTCCACTTCTGTTAACTATGTATTTTTTTGGTGGTAATCTCATATCTTGGAGTTCAAAGAAACAACACACTGTCGCTCTTCTCTATAGAAGGAGAATTTAGAAGTCTTGCTTCAGTTGTCTCATAGGTCCTATGGTTGCAATCATTAATGACTGAATTGTGCATTTTATCTCCTAGTTCTCTACCTTTAATTCTCTATGATAATCTTAGTACTGTACACTTGCAGACAATCCTATCCTTCGACACAGAATGAAGCATATAGAACTTGATTTATTTTTTGTTACAGAGAAGGATTTAATGTCTTGTACAGTCCTGCAATTGATCAAATTGTTGACACCTCACCAAACCACTCTCTATATCAGCTTCTCTTCATTTTCGAGATAAACTTGGTGTGGAAAACATCTCTGTTACCCTACACTAAGTTTAGGGGTGGATACTACAGTTCGGTGCTAGTTGTATTCAAGTTGCATTTAGTTCAGTTAGCCCAATTAGTTTTAGTTAGGGTCTGACGGAGGTTCTAATGTGATAAGCAGTCATTATAAATAGTACTTCAAGTCTTGTGATGGAAAATACAAAATCACATTTTCACTTTCCACTCTCTCTCTCTCTCGACTCTTCTAAGATGTTCACTTTTCTCTTTCATTCCCTGACATATGTTGAACCAACTGGAAGGTGATTTTGGTCTATTTATTATAGGGCATTTGCTTTTTTTTCTTTCTTTTTTTCAAAAAATTCTTTAAGGCATGTGATAAATGTGAAGAGCAATAAATACTTTTTCTTATATGCTCATACTTAATAAGAGCAACGGGAGAGAGTAAAATTTAATATGATGCTAATGGTTAGTGTAGTTAATAAGAGTAACATTGAAAATCACTTGAATTTTACAAAAAATTAATGTTTTTATTTGTACATGTGAATTATTTAAAAATGAGTAATAATAAGAACTAAAGTGTAAGCCAAACTGTGAATATATTTTCTAATGAGACTTAGGGTATGTTTGGATTAGTTTATGAAAAATAGATTTTGTCTCGATTTGCATAAAAGTTATGTTAGAGAATATATTTTAGAGAATAACTTTTGAAAAAATTAAAAAGAAATTTTTTTTTTTGGAAAACCATAGTTTTCACCTCAAACCATAATTTCAAGGGTTAAAAGTTATTATGGAGAATTCGGAAATGTTTGTGTGACTCACATAAAACCACAGCTCTAAAAGTTAAAAGCTATTCTATATTTTTTAGGCATATTTATTTACTTTTTTTTTGAAACCATGATTTTGGGATTAAGCTATAATTTCAAAATGTATCCCAAACAGTTAAACTTGACACCCAGCAACTGTAAGAGTTCCTTGTTGGCCTCTTGGTATATGTGAAATCTATTGGCCAGAGACCGTGATAGATTTTTGAAATAGTATAATGTGGTGCAAATAACTAATATTCCATCTCCATGTAGTAGTCAATATGAGATATGGTTTATAATGTAAATTACATTATAAACAAAGTCTTATATTTAGTATCAAAGAGAGTAATAATAAAATGTGATAAAGTAATTATAAATTCTATCATTAGTAGTAAAATAAGTAAGACATGATAAAAGATTTAGATATATATATATATTTGGTCTTTTAAAATTGCATCAAGTGTTTTTATCCTCTCAATTTTAACCCATTAATTTCATTTAATAAAAAATGTTAACATAGTAAATGTGAAAAAAAAGAGGTTTTGTAATTAAATGTTGACAAAAAAATTTTAATTTGTAATTATTTCTACAATATAGAATTAAAACAAACATGACCATCATGGGATTATTTTAAGGGAGAATTGGGGGACCATTTGTAAAATAGGATTTTTTAAATATAAATAACTAAATTTTTATATATGCAATATTTATATATATATAAACGAACTTTCATATGTATAATTGGACATGCTTTATTTTATAATCAATTTTTTAATAAGAATTATTCTCCCATTTTTAATTGCGATTCTTTAAAATAAAAATAGTAACATGATGACCAATCTGTACTTTTTTAATCGTTCCATTTCTTCTCTTCCGAGTTTCCATTTCTTCTACTTTCTCTCACTCAGTTTTCTCTCTCTGACACATTTTACACAAATCCGTATATGCTTCTCCCTCCCTCCAGTTCTCTTGAGTAAATTTCCGGCAACAAAATGCTGCATATTCTTTCTTGCGGAGATCTTTTTTCTTCTTGTGCGTAAGATTACAGCCTCATTCCTGCATTTATACATTTTGCGCAAGATTTAGTAGTACCAGCTCTTGGCATTTTAGAGGTTTGAGATACGCTAATGGCGTTTCCCAAGCTCAACATTAAGTTCATAAACATAAAAATATTCTAATGTTTTCCAGAAAGATTCATTGCGCGGGATATTTTTCAGATAAAATAGGCCTGCAGAGTGGAGACACGAGATTCTTGGCAATGCCTTCATCCGATGATACCGCCGAAGATTCTAACAAGTAAAATATTTTATTCAAACCTATTATTAAACTGTTTCCGTGTTAATACGTCTTTCTATAAGCGTTGTTTCGGCGGCTTGGAGACTAGATAGTTACAAGATGTTTGATTCTGTTTAATGTAAAGATCCATTCAACGGTGTTGATGCATATTGCGTTCGGTTCAATTTATTTGTTGATTCTGCTCAAGAATAAAGCAATGCGCTATATACATATACATACATACATATAAATATATATATAGATGTGTGTGTGTGTGTGTGTGTGTGTATTCGCTGCCCTCGTGGAAATTTATCTGTTGGTATGGTACTGCAGACGATCAAAAATTTCATATTCAATGGATTTTCTTCTCTCTTTTGCTAAAACGGAATCGATTGAATTGCCAAAGGACGACCACCTGTCAATTTCATTGTAATACAACTCTTCTACGCTGTGTTTTAAGAAGTTTTGCTGCTTAGTGTGGTAGCATATTTTCTAAATCTCTGCCTGTTTCTTAACAGAGGATTTGAAGAAGGTCTTCTACCACCACCATTTGGTGATTCAGGTGGCTAGATGTAATACTTATTCTCCATTTGTTGTAGATCCTTCAGTTTCCATTATATATTGTAGTTAATCCTCTTATCAATTGTGCACCAATAGTATGAATCGCCATAGCATTGGGTTCTTTTGGAGGCTATAATTGGTAGCTTGCTTGGCTTTGATAGAAGGAATTGATCTCTAGACATTTTGGCTTGAGTACTTGACATATATATTGCAACAATAGAAGTAAGCTACTAAGCTTTAGCACTAGTTAGGTTATTTAAGAGTTTTTATCAAAGGTTATTTCAGATATTTGGATGTAAGGAATATCAGGTTGACTAAATATGCATGCCCAAGTTTTTACTACTATGATAATGTTCAGTATTTGTCTCCTTTGATTTCCCTGGCTAGTGGTTGCTTCAAATATAGTGAAAAGGCTTGAATCTTGACTCTTGATGGCAGTACAGTTGCAGGATTTTTACGTTTGAAAGTAAAGATCCTAGACGTAGTTCCACTTTTGGCTGCAATATAAATTCGCAAGCCACATAATTCGTGCTTGGTTGACCTTTTCTTAGTGTATGATCTACAGGTTGGGTCTGTTTCCAAGGTATATATGGGTCACGTTTGGCTGCAATATAAAGATGAACGTTGTTGGATTATGTCTATAAATAGCTGTAGCATGATTGAAAAAGTTGTATTAAGTCTATTTGGGATTGTAAACTTTATGCTGTGACAGATTCTGGACTTGACAGAGAGGTAACTCAACTGCCCCCTCGGAAGGTTACGGATGAGATAAATGATTCGCTGCAAAAAAGTAATATACCATACCGTCCTCTCCACCACTACAAGGTCTGGTCAAAGTTCATTTTTCCATTTGCATTTATGGATTTGACAAAGCTAAAATCAACTAATTTAAATCTGGCAAGAATCCTCGTATAATGTTCTCTTAGGAACTATATGAATCATCTGGATTTCCAAATTCTACCAGTCTGCAAAAGGAAGAGGAGAAGAGATGGAAACATGGTAAATTCTATCCCTGATGTTGCTTTCGTAAATTTTCTTTCCTGGTACTTCACTGTCTTCATAGATTGACATAGTTCTAGCTTAGATATTAGTTTCCCTATTTTATCAATATGAGTCATTCGTTCTACTCAAACATAACAATGTTAATTTTGGTAAATGAAATGTCAGTATCACATGAAGAAAAGACATATGTGGATAAGGCCCCACTGTCCCGGTATGATAAGAGGCATGCTAATAAGGACAAAGATTGTGACAAATCTTCAGAGTCATTTCTATGGTCACCATCATCAGGAGACTTCAGTAACTTGCTATCATCAAGTGAAGCCACTGAGCAGATGGATACACCTCATAAACCGTGTCTGATTCAAGAAACTGTCAAGCGCAATGCCCTTCAACTGACAATGGTGCCAAGGATTGCTAAAAGTTGTTCAAATGAACACCAGTCACTGCAAGATGATTTTATTAATAACCCAGTAAATCTGTCAAACAAATATGTAAACCATGATTATTATCATAATGTTTCATTTTTGGAGGAGGGTTTTCACCTTAAAGAATCAGAAGCATGCTCAAACTTGAACGTGGGACATGCAGACAGATTTCCTTGTGTGATGGAATTCCATGAGAAGAGCATATCACCAATTTTGAAGAAGCTTTTTGAATTTGGAAAAACTGCAAACTGTGAAGTCTTGGAGGACTTGGTTTCTCCTCCTGTAGAAGATAATAAACCGTTTCTTTCAACGGTTGATAAATCAGCCATGGTCCATTGTAAAGGCAATTTGTTCTTGGATAGTGTCGATCAAGCTATTTCTCTTAGCATGAAGAAAAATTCTTCAATTTGTGATTGCCAGATTCAGCAGGACTTGGATCTAAATTCTTTCAGCAAGTTGGAGGAAAACTCTACCTATTGTTCTAATCTTTGCTTGCCTGATGAGGACAGTTTGTTTATATTTGATGAACCATTCTTGAAACCTGATGAGCAAAATTGGGATGCAGTTGATGAATTCGTGTCTAGCCCTGAGAAGAATCCAATTAAAGATGGAATGCATGGTCCAAGCTCACCTGGTGATATGATTGTGAAGCTAGTGGAAGCTGTACTTAATGATGAAAGTTCTCCTGCATATCTGGTTGATCCTGAAGTAAACCACAATTCCCGACTCTCTGCGCAACAGTCACACGCACAATTCTGTCATAATCAACTAGGTCCTGGATGGGATCAACATTTTCATAATACCTTCCAAAGAAATTATGTTGATTCAATCACATATTCTTCGCTAACCCGTTGCTATTTCCCACCAAACACTATTTCTCAACCTTTACATCTTCGCCATGATAAAATGACACAGTTTGATCATACTAGTCCTACTATGTTCCAGCAGATGAAATCTCTGGACTCGCCTTATCCATCAACCCTAGGAGGAGTGACACCTAATCTCTCAACGCACCAGATGGGTTCTCAGACACACTACCAAACTTGATGTATGGTTTTACCTTAGGGCACCAGGAATCAAGTCATGACGGTTTTACATGGCCAACACCAGGTAAGAAAACATTATATTCATTTTCTGCATTCACATTCTATCCTAGTTATACAAGTGCTGATGGTTGGATACAGTAGAAGTCAAATTTCTGTTTTAATTTGATTGGTTTCTAATCCTATCTCATGCATCATTAGGTTGTTATATTTGCTAATGGAAACAATAATCAAGCATGGTCCTGTCATCCTTTTTGGGAGGTTTCTAGTGGGAGACTTTTACCTGGCAAGTTGAGAAGCATTATCAATAGCCCAGTTAGTATCAACAATGGAACAAAGATGTCGAATTGGCCAGTTTGTTTTTCATATTTGCTAGGTACTTTGTCATTAAACAGTCCAGTACATAAAAAGTCTTGTAATATTCCATCGAATCAGTTCAGATAAGTGGACTAGTTTATGCAAACTTCGTCAAGTGAATTGTTGGAATAGTCGATATAACACTAGACTTTACAATGAAGTTGTATAAATTGGACAAAATACATGTTCCAATAGGTAAAAACTAGAATATACTAATTTGCTTCTCTATATGGGTGACCTCAGACACCTTAACTCTGTTGTGATATTTGATGCTCACTACTAATACTATGTTCTCTGAGGAACTAAAAGTGTTTACTCATTCTAGAACATGTATTCACTCTTTAATTTTTCATAGCATTAATATTTTTTCCTTATATAATTGTATTGTGTTTGGTACTTCTGAGTTGGATTTAATCATTGTCAAAGCCAACTAGAGGAAGTTTCCTTAATGCAATTTTGTTTTCATTCACAAGATTCATGAGTTAACATGTTTATTTGGAATTTCCATGTTATTGTTTTTGTATGGTATTTGGTACTTGTTTATCAAATATCTAGCTAAAATTGTATATAACTGTAGAATGAAACTCCAACATAATATTATGATTCATTTTTAATATAATAATTCAAATAACAAACCAATTTTACTTTTTGAATTTTGTGCAATAAGTTGATTTCATCAACATGTAAGAAATCATAAGCATTTTCAATCATATACTACGTTACGTGTAAAAAAAAAAATATCAAGTGTAATTTCATTATACCTCAAAAGCTGCTAATATATTTTAGTTTTTAACAGAGTTCCGAATTGAATTAGTTGTTAACATTGTTGGAAAAAAGGAACTACTTTTTATATCACAAAAAAAAGAAGGAATTACTCGTTAATGTTATGAAACTTAGAGAAAATAAAGAAAACAAAGGGATATAGGATGATGAATAGAATAATGAAGGGGGAGTTATCTTGATAATCTCAAGTCTATCTAATACATATGATATGCCTTATATTTATAGGTATAGATGTACATCATCAGGATATATTAAAATCAAGGATACATAATCAGGGATAAATAAGATATGGATATCCACACAATGATATTTATAACACTCCCTCTTGGATGCCCACTACTAAACATATGCCTCATCAAAAAAAACTCCAACTAAGAAAAACCCAATGAGATAAAAATCTAGTAGAAGAAAAAAGAGTACAGTTTATTGATACACTTCATAATGATGCCTCATTAGAAACCTTTCTAGGAAAATCCAGTGGGATAAAACCTAGATAAGGGAAAACGAGTACAGCGTGTATCGACTCCCCCTCTTGACTACATCACTTAATATCTCTAAATCTGCGAAGTCTGATGTCATGAATGAGCTTTTCAAATGTCATTGTAATGGATTGTTAGAGTTTAGCCTCCTCGAAAAATTTTAATCATGAGAGATGAGGATCCAACAACCCAAAACGAAGAAGCCTTGGTGGAAAAGTGGCCTCTACCTTTTTTCAGTACACTTTCTAAAAAGCCAAAAAGCCATAATGTCAACAAAGCAAAAAAATCATCATCAATAATTCAAAGCCTGAATCTCATTATTTACAGGGTTGGTATCACTAAAACGGTAAATTTCTAATAACTATCACATGATAAATCAATATTCAAATTATATTTAAAAGAATATTCATATTTAATATCTAATGCTTTAAAGAAATTGTTTTCAACAAAAATATTCTTGTATGGTCCATGGAAAAAAAAGGGTTGTTATAAGTTTAAGGGAAAAAAATAGTAAAAGAGTAGAGAGCAGGAGAAAATAACTATATAGTAAATAAACACATGCCTTACATTTATCGATATGTATTTACAACCCCGCGTACCTTTTTCTGAGATGCTGACCAAAGTGACTTTAATAAAGCGACGCGCAAGTAACTTGACTTGGTTGACTAGATCGGAGGTTCCAAATTCCTACATCTATAAATTTGGCCGTCGTATATCTTCACTTCACAACACTCGAACCATATCTTCCAATCTTTCTCTTCTTCACAACCTGCCTTTCCTTTGGCTTCCACTGTGACTCTGAAATTAGCATTAAGCTTCAACACAACAATATAATACGCAAATGACGGTGAAGGTCAGGACTAGCAAGACCCTTCTCTTTTCAAACTTTCTTTTCCTTCCATGTCTGAACATGAATCATATCATTGATTTCCTTTGCATCGACTAATATATACTGTCTGATGATTTATTTGCTGGCAGAAAATAGTGTTGAAGGTGGAACTTCACAGTGAAAAAACTAAGCAAAAGGTCATGAAAACAACCTCAGGCATTTCAGGTGTGTATATATATATGTTCAATCAAATCAATACTCTCGTGTGAGTCGTCAAGGTCACAATGAAATCCTGAGTTTTAAGTTTTCCGAGTCAAAAAAACCACGCTGCTTAGAGTTTTAAACCTAGTTTGGTTGCAATTTGGATTAGCTAATTGTACATAATACTGTCTGGTTGTTATAACAAAGAGGGAAAATTGACTGGTTTGTTGTTTTGTTTTGCAGGTGTTGAGTCAGTGAACATGGACATGAAGGACAAGAAATTAACGGTAACAGGAGATTTCGACCCAGTTAACATAGTGGGAAAGCTAAGGAAGTTGTGTGAGACAGAGTTAGTATCGGTTGGAGATGCCAAAGAGTCTGAGAGAAAAGAAGAAAAGATCGAGAATATAGCTAAAGCCATTGTATCTGCTCCTCTCAGTTATAGCCATCTTTATTATCCGCCACCATCATATTATGTTGGAACTATGGAGGAGTACCCTAATAGTGGCTGTGTCATTTGCTAAATTTTGAACTTGTTTGGGGGAAAAAAATAAAAAGAGATAATTAAGCAAGTCACATGATAGAGATGTGGTGCTTTGTCTTTTTCATGTAGCTATAGAGAAAAAGAAGACTAAGATATATAGGAAGGTATATGTTTATAGAGATGTGGCATGCTTTTATTCTATTGGTTTTGGATTAAAATGATGATGAGCTCAAAGGGTTTTGTTGAACAAAGTGGTGTAAAATTGTTATGACCAAAGATATTTTTGTAAAGTGGATAAATTTTGGTTATTATTCTTCTTCATATTGGGTCAATATTGATCAATACTTGCTATGACATACTATTAAGTTATACTTATTTTAAAGGAACAATAATCACATGACAAATATATATATTATATCCGCAAGGAAAACAAATAACCCTACCTGGCTAACACTAGAAATTGGGCTTGTCAAATGATGGTGCCGTCATCAAATAACAGTTGCATAGTGTTGCAAAATGTTTTGTTCAGGTAAATGTTGCCAATGGCCTTGCCAATATAGTAACTAAATTAATTATGAAATCACGAAATTATGATTAGAGTAGTATATGTATTTACTTCTGAAGATTATAATTACAATGATATCATATATCTACCATTATTTAAAATTGTAACTTCTATATTTATAAAATTTAAAAAGATGGTAATTATTTTAAAAATAAAAAATTATTCTTGGTGGAAAGACATTTGGATTTTTTTGGCTTGGTACTATGCTAAGAGAGCTCATTGTATTCACCTCTTGTGAAATATAGAAAACGTTACTTTTCTCAATAGAATAAGAAATATTCACTGCTGTAAAAGGTTATCACGTCTCATTCTGACATCAATTATCTATTACATATGTATGAAAGGACCTACCTCATGTCTCCATTGAAGTAATGGGCGTGAGAGGTATCTCTCTCATACAAGAGGGACCCCTCTCACATCTATTATCAAAGTAACGTTAAATCTAAATACTTTTTATAATTTTTCATATGAATGTTGCTCATAAAATGGATGCGAAAAAGACAAAAGAATATACATTAAAAGTGCCTGCTATAATAGCGATTAGATTTTAAAATTTAAATCTTGTACAACTATTTTATTTGTATACCGAAACAACCTGTTCTTCAATAAATTGGCGTTGACAGCCATTTCCGTTTACAATTTTCACCGCAGCCGCGTAATATGAAATAATCCATCCATCTCGTCAAATTTGCATCCGGTGCTCATCTAACTAATATCTCATCAAATCTGAATCGTCTTTGGTTAGAGAGTGCACAAATTACATGATGCACTCAGTGCACACAAAAATGCCTCCTATTATAATGGGGTACGGAGAAAGATAAATAATAAAAAAATTTATAAGATATAACATTCACAAAAAAATGATAATAAAAATATTATCATTTGAGATAATATAAATGACATGGCATTACAAGAATATAAGTCTTTATTTAACTTAATTGAATATTGTTCTTGAAGACTTGCATTTGATGTTTCTGGTATCTTAAGTCCTTCAGGTGTTGGAAATTGTGCCCTAAGGGCCAATAATTTTGCTTTGAGTATTTTATTTAA
>QFDD01002285.1:0-18367 GCA_006871305.1 Vachellia collinsii | reverse complement strand
CTGAACATTCTTTTGGTACAAGATTATGAGTATTTTTATACCTTAAGCGTTGATTTCAATGCAAGTAAATTATAGCCAAGCATTCTATAGATGCTAGAATTCTATATCCATCAAACTTTAAATGTTCAATACTCTCAAGTATTTTTTTTAGATATGTATCTAGTATTATAAAATATTTTTTATACATTTAGCACTCTAAATTATTTTTTCAAATACGTGCAACACTTTAAATATTTTTTGGTATATTCATCATCCGATCCTGAAGTATTTTTTAGATACGTCTAATACTCTAAAACATTTTTTTGGTCTATCTAACACCACGGTGCAAAAAAATACTTTATGGTACTTGGAGTGAAAAATTTCAAGGGATGAAGCTTCTTCTCAGGAACATACATTTTGGGTTATTTTATGACTTGACTATAAATAAAATAATGCAACCAAAAATTACTTTCAAATAATGTGACAACAAATATAACTCGTTCAACACGCTAAATCAATTTTTTTAGTTGAATTCCTTATAATCTTATGACAAAGGATGTCCTTTTGCAACTCCACTGTTTGTTAGTTTGACTTGATTTGGAATCGGAGAAGTATAAAACGATGTGTGTTAACTGCTCAATGCACAAGACTTGCTTGAATTTTTGACGAGTCTGGTATGCTAGACATGGCAAAACCTTCTTCCTTTGTTTTCCTCCTCTTATTTCATTGCTTCATGGCCTTCCTTGTTTGGACTGATGCAAACATCGGCACTGACAAATCTGCACTTCTTGCCTTTAAATCCTTTGTTACTAATGACAATTTCTTAGCGAATTGGTCTGTCTATTCTTCTCCATGCAATTGGATTGGTGTCACATGCAATATACATCATGGGAGAGTTCAATCCTTGAATCTTGTTGGCATGGGACTTAAAGGCACCATATCTCCACATCTGGCAAATCTCTCTTTTCTTGTTGAATTTGATCTTAGTCAGAACAATTTTTATGGTCAGATACCAGAAGAGTAATTTTGATTGTGTAGATTGAAACTATTCAACTTAAGCTATAATGACTTTCATGGGCAAGTTCCAATATGGATAGGAAATTTATCTTCACTTGAACAATTGAATCTTCGAAATAATAATCTTAATGGATTTATTCCACTATCTCTATTTAACATGTTAAGGTTGGAGATCTTAGATTGGAATAATAATTTCATTGAAGTGATCATTCCATTAGAGATGGGTAAACTTGAACGGTTGAAGATTTTACGACTTAGTCGTAACAAACTTTCAGGAATCATTCCCCGAACAATTTTCAACTTATCTTCGCTTGAGTTATTACATTTGTCTTATAACAAGCTGTCAGGTATGCTTTGAATTATTCTTAATATTTACATTTGTCTTTGTTCTAAACTAGTGCATTTGGTTAACATAATCTTATCCTTGAGGAATCGGAGTTTGTCTTGATCTTTAAATTTTTAATTTATTTATTTTTGGTATTTTTATGATTTTCTTCGACATTTTTCTAGCATTTTTTTAATTCTTTTACAAAGGAAAAAAACCATTTGTCTTCCGGATTTTGAAACCGTTTATATAGTCACACCATGGAAAAAAAAATGGAAGACTGTAATAATATTAGTTGAAACGGTTTAACCATACGTCATCTAACGACTCATCATATATCATTCATAGAATATAAATGTTTATTATTCTGTCATAAAAAAATTGAAGGGTGTTTTTTTTCAAATTGATTAAGCATTACAACGAATATAGTTTGAAGATATAGTTTTGATTCAATAACAAAATTTTATCAATTATAAGTAATTATAGTTGTTAAAAAGGTTTGGAAAGTTAATCATCCACAAATACTTTTTGGAGAGTCTCCCATCAAACATTTGTTTTAATCATGGTCAATCCGTCAACAAATTTATCAACTAAACATAAGCAGTTGATTTTATCTACAGTTATAAGCCCATCCGAATTAAAAGGGTTTGTTTATTTTTTTCGAAAAAAAAATGATTATAGTTGTTGTTCTGTTTTATCATTTATAATATATTTTTTATTCCTGAAAAATGTGCAAGCCAGCATATTACATGTGTTTTTTTTAGATATAATTTATGTTATCTACATTATAACTTGTGATGCGCAATGACTTTTTACAAATTAACATTACTTTCTTTCCCACCCATAATATTTAAAGGAGGTATCCCAGATGAGATTGGCAATCTTTCACGATTAAAGAGGTTATATCTTGGAGTGAATCAACTTGATGGTTCCATACCATCTTCATTATTTAACATGTCAATACTACAAGACTTTCAACTGTCAAGAAATAATTTATCTGGTGGTCTCCCGACAAATGTATGTTTTGGGCTTCCAAAACTTGAAATATTTTATGTAAATGGAAATGATTTATCTGGTGAAATACCCTTCATTTGGCATTTATGCAAAGAATTAGTAGAGTTACAATTGGGTGATAACAAATTCAATGGAGGAAACATAACAAGTGACATTGGAAATCTCACCAACCTCCAGAGACTATTTCTTCATAACAATAACTTGCAAGGTAAGAGCTTTAACTATATGATTGTTAATGTGATGCTAATTCTTAGCAATAACAACTTGTAAGGTAACAGTTTTAAATATATGATTGTCGTAGCAACGTGATGCCTTTTGTAATTCCAAAATGAATGAAAATGGCATGGAATATAAATAAATTTGGAAGGAGATTTTGTTTCCCATCATTTAGTTGGAATTCGTATATAATTTTCACACACATGTAAAGGTAGGGCCATAAGTTGCTTAAAAAAATCTCCAAAAATGAAATAAAATATTGAATTATTAGATAAGGATGATGAAAAGATTAGTTGGATCCACACAGTTTCTTGGCTCATTGGTCGTACGACATTTTGGTATGTATGTTTTGGATGGAATATGGACTTGTTTCAATTTTCTTTTTAATTTTTATTATATTTTTATACCTTGTTAATATTAGTCAAACAAACTGATTTAATGGGTTTTGGACATAAATGTTTATTCTTATGTTATTAAAAAGTTTTTGAACATTAAATTTTAGTTTGAACAATCTAAATTATATATTAATTTTATCATTTATAATTAATTTTGGTTCATTATTGTTCAATCCCAAATATTGCTTAGTGTGGTACTAAATATCTATACCAATGACAATGCCAATTTTAACCACCTCAACACCTTAGTACCAAAAAGGCTTGATTTTTGGGCCCAAACTTGGTCCAATTTAATTTTGAACTCATGCTAGGAAAATTGTGAATTTTCTCTATTTCATTGGAATTAAAATACATAATTAATTTCAAAATAATTCCCAACCATTTTATACCCACCTAAAGTTACCCAAAAAAATTCATTTTCCTCGTAAAAGAGCTTTTCTAAATTTTTCAACTAAAAAAATATCCTCTATTTTTAGGTAAACACCTCTTAGTTCCCAAAAATTCGTTTTAAATTTAGTCCACTTTTTTTTTTGCAAGTTAATATTGTCATAAACTCTCGAAATTCCTAAAATAGCCATTTATATTTTTTTCTCTAATTTTATAGGACTTTGCATAATTTTAAAGTTTTCCCTAACTAAATCTCTTAAACTTCCATTGAAAATAGGCTTTTTGGCCTAAACTTTTTTCCAGATATTTTTACCTTAAATAATTCCATTGTGCCTCAAAAATATCTTAGAAATCTCATCTTATTTTATTTTTTTATGATTTTTCTTCAGTTCATGGGACTTTTTGGATTTTCAGATGAATGTTTCATAATTACAAATAGTAAAAACATGTATGTTTTAGCGTCCAAAAAAACTAAAAAATGCAAGGAACACAAACCCGGATCGGTGACTGAACCGGACAAGACAGTGGGTCAAGGGTCAATGGGTCAGATCGGAGTCAAACCGGGAGTCAAACCGGTGAAAAATAAAAAAAAAATTAAAAAAAAATTTCATCACATGTTCATACAATCACATTATTCAAAATTGAAAATTTCAAGAACTAAGTATAAAATTCCAATATTAACAAAATAACAATTATTAAATTAATCATATATCTCTACATAGGAACCAAAACTGACACACTCAAATTAAAATAGAAGGTTAACCCAAAACTAAATTAGTTGAAAAGCAACTAAATGGGATGTTGTGGAATCAAATGGGACAAGGTGGAAGCAATTAGAAACAGATTTTTTTTTTTCAGACTTTCTTTTTTGTGTCTAGTTGGGTACACTTTTTTGAGTTTTTCCCGCTTTGAGCCCCGTGCCCCTGTCTCCTTGTCTCCATCTTTCAACTTCACTTCATTTCATCTTCACTCTCCCAACGCATCCTTGTCTCAATCTTTCAACTTCACTTCATCTCACCTTCACTCTCCCCCTTGCGTTGGACTCTTTCCCCGTCACTTACTCAAACTCTCCTTCCGCCGCCGTGACTTCTCCATCTTTCACCTCACTAGAACGCTTGCTCACTCTCTCAACTTTACCTCCCCCATCACATTTCTTCTGAGGAGCTAAAACAGAGCCGGTGCTTCAAAGATCAGCACTCTTTCCTTAGAGCCCCCAACTGTAAGCCCTTTGTCACCTTCATTTCTGTTTTAATGCTTTCGCCATTCTCTTCCTCAGTCTCTACGCTCTCACCCCCATAATGAACTCTGTAAGTTGTTATCCTCCATCAAAAGCTTGGCTTCCCACTCCAACTTCAACTTGCCTGCTCTCTTTCTGATTGTTTAAAAAAAAAATAACGTAACTCGGGCGATCCGTTCAACTCGGCGAGTCGTCCGAGTTGACTCCGGGTTACTCCGGTTCAGTCCGAGTTTCACCGAGTTAACTCAACCCGGGGTCATGGCACAACTCGGACCGGACTGGAGGCCGAGTCGCCGGTTTCCGGCTTGACTCGGCCGGTCCGAGTTCTCATACCTTGAAAAAATGAGATTTTTTTTTTGTCATTTCGTTCATACAATGGGACTTATATATAAATGGTGACTAGATAGAAACATTCATTGATACAAAAACATTTATTTTGGTATTAATATGCCCCACCCTGTCTTCTGGCACTGTTCAGCAGCACCAGCGCTTTTCTCGTTGATTGCTTCTGGCCGTCGAGCTTCTCAGATCTTGAGGTGAGTTTGTGTTTTGGTGTATTTTGGCTCCAGTGTCGGATTTTGTGGCTTTTCGCTGCCGTTTGTGTCTGTCTTCTGCCTCTCGTTCTTCACTCTTGGACATTAGCGTCTGTGTGTCTGTCTGCATCTTTGCCTCTTGTTCGCTGTCCTTCTGTAAGCTCCAGGCCGTCGAGCTTCTCAGATCTTGCTACAGTATCTGCTACAGTGCTGCCGACAAATAGTACTGCTACAGTACTCGACGGTGATGAGTGGAAATGAAGTACCCAATGCGGTGGCACCGTCATCGGAGGAGGCGGATGTTTTAGAACGAAGTAGGAAGAAGGTGAGAAAGGGAGAGGGTCATGCGATTGCTGGTAGGAGAGTTGTGTCTCGGGTGGAGGACTGGATGGAGGCGGAAGACGAAGGAATTGAGGAGGTGAATGATGTCACAGTAGAGAAACATGAGACACCAAGAAGGACGTATAAGCAGGCGTGCGTCAGGGAAAAAGTGATTGAGGAGGAGGCGGAGGAGGACGATGACCAGGATGCATGGTGGTTAGATGATGGGTGGAAACAAAGGATCCAGGTGGTTCAAACTGTGAAGGGCCCTAATATTTCCTTGTTGCCGGAGTTTCGTTCCAAACTAGCCTGTAAGTGGAAACGCTCTCTTTTTGTCTTGGTGCTGGGTCGTATGGTACGTGAAGATCAGCTAAATATGAAACTTAACAAATTATGGGGTGAGGTTGACACGGTGGATATTGGTTCAGGGTATTTTCTGGTCAAGTGTTCGACGCAAGACACCTATGATCTGGCTCTAACAGGAGGGCCCTGGTTGATGTTTGATCACTATATTAATGTGCAGCCGTGGAAAGCAGATTTCGATCCCATTGAAGAGAAAATCTCATCAGTTGCTGCATGGGTTCGAATAGCCAAGTTACCTTTAGATTATTATGAAAAGGGTATTTTGTATGTTATTGGGAATCAACTGGGAAGGGTGCTAAAAGTTGATGCGAATACGATGCGTAAAACTAAAGGTCGCTTTGCTCGTATTTGTGTTCAACTGGACCTATCAAAACCGTTGGTGCCATGCATTTTGATTAGCGGGAAAGAAAAGAAGATTGAATATGAGGGCCTCCATCTCATCTGTTTCAATTGTGGAAAATATGGCCATGACAAAGATCACTGTCAAACTTCTAGGCAAGAACATGAAGACTTGCTGGCAAGGAACGGCTGTAATCCTGGGTCTGGAGAACAAGTCGAAACAGAAAATAAGGGATCCAACTACGGCAACTGGATGGTGGTTCAACGGAGTTGGAGAGGTCGACGGCCGGAAAATGCTGATTGGAAGGGACGAGAGGGCCGTCGAGGTCCTCGACAATTATTGACGAAATCTTTGGGATCACGTTTCTCAGCGCTGGAGACAGTTATGCATGAGGATTTGGTGCCGAGAGCAGAGGAGAAAGATAATGGGCAGCCACGTGTGACTTTAAATGACGCTACTAATGGTCAGAAAATTTGGGTCAAATATGGAAAGGCACAAGACGTTCTTGGGTCAAAGGTAATGAGTCCAAGAAAGATGAAGCAAGGCCCTTTTCAATCTAGTGAGTTCCTAGAGGCCAAAGAGAGGTTGAAGGCTACGGCTCACGACGCTCAAGAACCATCTATCACAGAGGATAGCATTCCAGTAATTGAACAACGTATTGTAGCATCTTCTGGGATTGAGCAACTTCAGTATGTTAGAAGTTTGGGGGAAAGCTCTCGAGTTGGCCATGTTCCTGCTATGTTGGTTGAGGTTAGGAATGCCTTGGACCCTGGAGAAAGAGTCCACCACTCTCCCATAGTGTAAGGGAGAACCCCCTGTCCAATGCATTGTTGCAACAGCCCAAAGTGCACACAGGGGGTGATGAGCAGATGATGGATGATCAGTTCTAACTGGTGAGCCGCTTGAATTTTATGTATTTAGTTTAGAATGAAGTGTATAATTTGGAATTGTCGAGGGACGTGTGCTAAATATTTTCCGTCTATGATAAGGGAGATGACGCATCATTACAATATAGATTGTCTTGCTCTTCTTGAGACCAAATCTGGAGGTGAGCGGGCAAGACGAATAGTTGAGAAACTTGGTTTTCAGCACTTTACAATTGTTGATGCAGAAGGGTATAGTGGAGGAATTTGGTTCCTGTGGAACATTTCGGTGAAGAATGTATCTGTACTGATAAAACACCCACAATATATGCACATATCACTGGACGACCATATGTCTAAGTCATGGCTTATGACTGTTGTTTATGCATCCCCAAGCTCAATCTCCCGACGGACCTTGTGGCAGGAGCTGACGAATATTCAACAATCAGTTTATGGCCCATGGATGATCGTTGGTGATTTTAACGCCACTCTCAGTTATGATGAAAGGTTTTCCTCTGCAGCTATGGGTACACCTAGAGATAGAGACTTTGTCGACTGGGTTGCAAATACAGGGGTACATGATTTGGGTTTCTCTGGACCCAAATATACTTGGCAACGAACAGGTTGTGGAGCTCGTCTAGATCGAACTTTAGTTAATAACCAATGGTTTCTTCGCTTCCCGGAGGCGAGTGTGGTGCATCTTCCTCAGCTGAAATCTGACCATGCACCGTTATTAGTCAACCTGTCAAGCAATATTAGAAATGGTAAATGTGATAGGCCTTTTCAGTTCATTGCCTCATGGGTCCTACACGATGACTTTGAGCGATTAGTCAAAGAAACTTGGGATGGTAATGTGGATTGGTAGGAGAATACTTCAGCAATAGGCCAAGCTTGTTATATTTGGAACTGGGAGGTTTTTGGATTCACTGATTATCATAAAAAAAAGATTCTAAAGAGATTAGATGGAATTAATAAGGCTTTGGGGAGGAACAATCGTCATGAAGATCTCCTTTCGCTCCAACGTCAGCTTTGGAAGGAGTTGGAACAAATACTTGTACAAGAAAATCTCATGTGGGCCCAAAAATCATGCTCGGATTGGAATCTTCTGGGTGACAAAAATACAAAATATTTCCATCTGAGAGCAAATGGGCGTCGTCGTCAGAACCGTATAGAAACTTTACAGGATGAGACAGGTCAGTGGATGTATGAGGAAGCCTTAATTAAAAATCATGCTACTAGTTTTTTTACTAACCTGTTTACAGAAGAAAAGGCCCAACGGGAACCGGTGAGATGCCTGTTAAGTTATCCATTGTTAAGCATAGACCAACGGCAGCAGTGTGGGCGTGCAGTATGCGATAAGGAGATTAAAGAGGCTTTGTTTGACATAGGTGCATTGAAAGCTCCTGGTCCGGATGGACTAAATGCTCTCTTTTTCCAAAGTCAATGGCACACTATTGGTCCGTATATGATCTCTTTTGTGAAGCACCTGTTTAATCATCCAGAAGAGATTAAGGGGATAAATGGGACGTTAATTGTGTTGATCCCCAAAAAAGATTCTCCTGAGTCTATAAAAGACCTGAGGCCAATTAGTCTTTGCAACGTGATCTATAAGGTGATTACTAAGATCGTGGCCAAGCGAATAAAATGTTTTCTTCCAGAAATCATTAGTCCGTATCAGAGTAGTTTTGTTCCGGGAAGGACTAGTGCTGATAATATTATTGTAGCCCAAGAGGCTATTCATACAATGAGAAATATTCGAAGCAAGAGCGAAATGATGGCGATTAAAATTGACTTGGAGAAGGCGTATGATCGTCTTAATTGGGGGTTCCTTGAAAGTTGTCTTTTGGAGCTCTCTATTCCTGATAATATTATTAATGTTATTAAGCATTGTGTCTCATCACCCACGATGCAGCTGATGTGGAATGGAAGTAAGGCTGACACCTTTCTACCATCTCGTGGGATACGTCAAGGAGACCCAATC
Organism: Vachellia collinsii; assembly: GCA_006871305.1. Classification (NCBI taxonomy): domain Eukaryota; kingdom Viridiplantae; phylum Streptophyta; class Magnoliopsida; order Fabales; family Fabaceae; genus Vachellia; species Vachellia collinsii. Next base: position 9,396 of record QFDD01002285.1, on the reverse strand, counting down.
TCTCCTTACTTGTTCGTCTTGTGTATGGAAAAATTAACACATATTATTCAACAAAGTATAGATGAGAATAAATGGTGTCCTATTCGATTAAGTAAAGATGGGCCTCTTATTTCTCATCTCATGTTTGCGGATGACATTGTGATCTTTGGTGAAGCTTCTAATGCTCAGGTTTATGCTATTTCAGAGTGCCTTTCTCAGTTTTGCGCGATCTCAGGTATGAAGGTGAATGCACAAAAATCTAGAGTTTTCTTTTCTCCTAACGTTGACCCGAATAGGTGCATGGAGTTGAGTACAGAACTGGGTTTCACCTCTACGATGGATCTGGGGAAATACTTGGGAGTGCCTTTTTTGCATAGGAGTTACTAAAGATACATTTCGAGAGGTGGTGGATAAGGTGGATAAACGGCTCGCTGGATGGAAAATGAATTTACTGTCCTTATCAGGGCGGAATACACTGATTGCTTCTGTCACAGCAGCCATCCCAAACTATATTATGCAAACGGCCTACTTACCAATGAGCACGTGTGAACAACTAGAAAGAAGAAATAGGGATTTCCTCTGGGGTTCAACGACTAATCGAAAACGCATACACCTGTTGGAGTGGGGGAAGATATGCCAACAGAAAGCTAGGGGGGGTCTTGGAATACGGCACATCCATCAACAGAATCAAGCCTTTCATATGAAGCTTGGATGGCAATTGATAAAACGGCGAGACGCATTGTGGGTACAAGTTGTACGGAGTAAATACAATTGTGGAATGGATGTGCTGCCAGTCATCTCTGAACGAAAGCCAGGTTCAAATATCTGGGCAGGTATTAAGGCGTCCTGGAACTGTGTGGAGCAAAATCTTCAGTGGAATGAAGACCGATCGAATGTGAAGTGGGAGGGTACCAAGGATGGATCTTTCTCTGTGCGATCAGCGTACCAGTTTCTCGATAATAGACAAGGATTGGAAGATACTACCTGGAGGAAGATATGGAAGTTAGCTGTACCGCAGAAATGCAAATCTTTCGTCTGGCTTCTATACCATGAACGTTTGCTTACTAATGAAGCAAGGAAAAGGAGGAATCTAACAGATAATGATAAATGTAGCATATGTCCTAGTCAGATTGAGGACATCCTCCATGTAATCCGTGATTGTCCAGAGACAAGGAATTATTGGAATTCGATCATCCCGATGCGTCTTCGTGCCTCTTTTTTTCGGCTGGATGGCTCTTCTTGGGTCAGAATGAACTTGCGTTTTTCGGATCCTCTCTCATCGACTAGTTGGCCTGAAATGTTTGCCTTGTCAAGTTGGTTGCTGTGGAATCGGAGGAATACCAGAATTTTCGAGCACCGACAAATAGGGAATAACTTGATTCTGGCTCAAGCACTTGCGAAATTCGAAACAATACAGCTATCTAGATTCAAGCTAAGAGGCACGAGAGCTCACGGGTCTGCTGGCTGTATCCTCCATAGTAACTGGGAGGCACCAGGAGACGGATGGTTTAAACTAAACGTGGACGGAGCGAGTGCTCAGAGGATTGGAGTCGCAGGTGCTGGGGGTATCATTCGGTCCAGAGGAGGAGAGTGCTTAGCAGGTTTCATGCACCGACTGACTAGCGGTGATTCCCTTACTGCTGAACTGTGGGCTTCCTTGTTGGGACTGAAGCTGGCTTGGGATCTTGGGTTCCGAAAAATCATTCTTGAAACTGATTCGGAGGAGGTGGCGAATTTGTCCCTTATGGGTTGTACTGATAACCATAGCGAGTGGCAGTTGGTGCGGGACATACAAGACATACTTAGCAGGGAATGGGTGGTGCAGGTTCATCGGATATCCCGAGGTGCTAATGGGGTGGCAGATTTTCTTGCTAAGAGGGCCCTCACTTGCTCTCCGGGCTTTCATCCTTTTTCTGGAAGCTTTCCTGAGTTAGATGCTTATGTGGCAAATGACATTGATTTGACCATTCCCCCTCACAAAAGGTAGGTTGTGGTTCCTTTGTATCAAAAAAAAAAAATATAAATGGTGACTAGAATCCCGACATAAAATAAAGATAAGATTATAAATGGATGGGACCACTTGACATTTAATTTAACTATAACACGACAAACCTTCAAATCCCATTTCTTCATAACGACAATTGCAAGGTAAGATTTTTTTCTATTAAAAGCACATGTATCATCCCAAAAGATACGATTATGATTTGATGGGATCGCTTGAATTCAAAACATTAAAAAAAGTGTTTTTTTTAATTACTCTTAAACTATCACATCATTTGATCAATAAAACAGCTTACCAAATATGATTTGGTCAGGAATCATTCCACGTGAGATTGGAAATCTGGCTAACCTCCAAATTCTAGACCTTAGCTTCAACAATTTGCAAGGTAAGAATTTAGATTACATGATTTTATTATACCATGTGTGTCGTTTTGTTTTAATGCCTCAAATGAAAAATAATTTTAAAATGAGATTTTTTTCGCATTCATATTAAAAACCCACACGAAGAGAAATAAGATAATTTTGGATCATTAAAAAGACTTTAAGGCCTATCAATATTTGATGTGGCATAGTAATTATGCAGTTAAAAATTTGCATTGATAGTAATTAAATTTCCTAAAATAGAAATAAAATAAATTTTTAATCATTAAAAAATAGCGAGCCATGAAAGAACTTTGAGGCCTATCAATATTTGTTTTGTAGATAAATTCTTCCTTACATATCTGCTATCTACTTATGTACTTTTAAGAAGGTTTATGTTTGTAATGCGTAGCTAAACACAATGCCTGTTTTTTATTTTATCCGACTCATTGATTTTAAAGAAAATAATTTTTTATATTTTACTCTTCTAGATAGGAATAAGAACTACTGGAAAATATAGAAATTAAATAAAAAATTTAAATGCTACTCAATAAACATTAGTTGAACCATATTTGAACTCAAACTGGTTTGTGGGAGGAAAAAAGCACAAACTAATGAGCAAGAATACAAGATATTTTAAATCGTTAGATGAATAATTGAATTGCATGGTTTAAATTCATTTATGTTTACAGTGAAAATGTTCCATACAATTATCTATAACATTAAATTAAGCTTTTCTAACCAAAACATTTTGCACAAAAATTTCTTAATAATTATTTAGCAATTATGTGGAACCTTTTTTCCCAATTTATCAAAGTATACTTTATAATTTCTCACTAAAGTTGTATCAAAATGAGATAAATTCCAGGTATTTTATGTTTCACATAATTAACCAGTGATACACAAAACATTTTGGGTTAAGGTACAAACTTGTCTCACAAATTTTTTCTCAAAAGTAATATTACTTTGAAAGTTTCTTTTGGATTCCATTTTGTCTTGAAAAAATGTTAAAAATGAGCAATACCACCCTTGATTACGATTAAAAATGTTAGATGTTAACGTTAATTTTTTAACATTAAATGTTTGTTTTTAACAGTCAATTTTCATTTTGATTTTTTATTATATTTTATACATTTTTTTAATATTAGTCCAAATGGACTCATATAACGGCTTATTATCATTCTTTAAAATAAATGTTTATTTTTATTCTGTTAAAAAGTTTTTTAACATTAAATTTTAGTTTGAACAATATAATTATATATTAATTTTATATTTTATAATTAATATCAGTTTATTATTGTGCAATCCCAAATATTGCTTAAAGTCTGGGACCAAACATGCTAAACTAGGTTATAAAGTGCCAATGTCAATCTCAACCATCTAAGTACCTCGAATTAAACAAAGGCTAATTTTTGGGCCCAAACTTAATCCAAAAGAATTTTAAACTCATGGTAGGAAAATTATAACTTTTTCCTCTATTTCATTGGAATTAAAGTTCATAATTAATTTGAAAATAATTCCCAAACATGTATATCCAACCCAATTTACCAAAAAATTCATTTTCATCATAAAAGAGCTTTTCTAAAATTTTCAGATAACAATTACCCTTTAACTATTTTTTAGTTAATTTTAGTAACCACCTTTTATTTCATGAAAATTCGTTTTAAAATTGTTTATTCCACTTCTGTTTGGAAATTAATATATTCATAAACTCTCTAAATTCCTAAAATAGAAATTTATGATTTTTTATCTAATTTTATAGGACTTAGTGTAATTTTAAATTTATGCATTGACTAAATTTCTTAAACTTCAATTGAAAATAGGCTTTTCGGTTTAAACTCTATTTTAGGCATTTTTTCCCTAAATGATTCAATTGGGCCTCAAATATCTTAGAAGTCCCATTTCTATTGTTTTTTTTTTTTTGTGATTTTTCTTTAATTCATGTGATTTTTCGGATTTTCAAGTAAACTTTTTATAATTCCACTTACTGTCATGAAATTTTCAGAAATTATACTCTTAACCTTACGCTTCTAGCCATTCTTACGAGTCTTAAAATAATTTATAAGCCTTTGTAGCTTAATATGTTCTTTGCATTCATTTCCAGCTCTGGGTACTATTTATAATTTTATAATATTTATTTACACTTTAAACTCTAAACTTTCAATACTTATAGTTTGGTCCTCATACACCTTTCGCCTTCCTTTTCTATCTCATGCCTTTTCATTCCTTACATTTGAGTTCCTAATTCCCTTTCATTTTTGTCCTAGGAATTTTCGTAGAGTCTCTGAAAATATGTATGCTTTAGCCCCCAAAAAACTAAAAGTGATTTTATATCCTTTAAGAAAAAATTATAGTTGTTGCTCTATTTAATCATTTCTAATATATTTTTTTATTCCTTAAAAATGTGCACGCCTTATTACACTTGTTTTTTTTTTAAATACAATTTATCTTACGTACGTAATAACTTGTGATACATAATGATTTTTTATTAATTAACATTACTTTCTTTCCCACCCCATAATATTTGAAGGAGGCATCCCAAATGAGATTGGTGATCTTTCACAGTTAAAAAAGTTGTATCTTGGAGTGAATCAACTTGATGGTTCTATACCATCTTCATTATTTAACATTTCAATGCTACAAGACTTTCAAGTGGAAATAAATAATTTATCCGGTGGTCTCCCAACAAATTTGTGTTTTTGGCTCCCAAAACTTGAAATATTTTATGTGGATGATAATGATTTATCTCGTGATATACCCTTTACTTGGCATCAATGCAAAGGATTAGTAGAATTACAATTGGGTAATAACAAATTCAATGGAGGAAACATATCAAGTGACATTGGAAGTTTGATCAACCTCCAGAACCTATATATTTACAACAGTAACTTGCAAGGTAAGAGTTTAAACTATATGATTGTCTTAACGTGATGCCTTTTTTAAATCCAAAATGAATGAACATGGCATGGAATATAAATAAATTCGGAAGGAGATTTTGTTTCCCATCGTTTAGCCGGAATCCGTATATAACTTTCACACTCATGTAAAGGTGGAGCCAAAAGTTGCTTAAAAAGATTCTCCAAAAATGAAATAAATTTAAAATATCGAATTATTAGACAAGGATGATGAAAATATTAGTTGGATCCACACAATTTATTAGCTGTTGGTCCTACGCATGTATATTTGGAGGAAGATGGACTAATACAACGGCTAATTATCATTTTTCGAAAATAAATGTTTATTCTTATGTTGTTAAAAAGTTTTTGAACATTAAATTTTAATTTGAAAAATCTAAACAATTCCAAATTTGCTTAGTGTCTGGAACAAAACATGTTAAATTAGACTATATCAGTGTCAAGTTCAATCTCAATAGCCTTAATACTCCATACTAAACAGAGCCTAATTTTAGGCCCAAATTTGGTCCTAATGAATCTTGAATTCATGGGAGGGAAATTGCAATTTTTTTTATCTATTTCATTGGAATTAAAGAACATAATTAATTCCAAAATAATTCCCTAACATTTTATATCCACTTAAATTTACTGAAAAATTCATTTTCCTTATAAAAGAGCTTTTCTAAAATTTTCAGATAAAAACTTACCTTCTAACTATTTCGCTATTAATTTTTAGGTAAACACCTCTTAGTTCCCAAAAATTGGCTTTAAATTTGTTTATTCCACTTTTCTTTGGAAATTGAAATCTTCATAAACTCTCTAAACTCCTAAAATAGAAATTTAAGATTTTTCTCTAAATTGTATAGGACTTTGCATAATTTTAAAGTTATGCATTGAACAAATTACTTAAACTTCACTTGAAAAAAGGCTTTTGGGCCTAAACTCTATTTTAGGCATCTTTACCTTAAATGATTCAATTGGGCCTCAAAAATATCTTAGAAGTCCCATTTCTATTTTTTTTTTTTTGGTGATTTTTCTTTAATTCATGTGATTTTTCGGATTTTCAAATAAATTTTTTATAATTCCACTTACTGTCATGAAATTTTCAGAAATTACACTCTTGACCTTATGCATTTAGCCATTCCTATGAGTTTTAAAATAATATATAAGCCTTTGTAGCTTAATATGTTTTTTGCATCCATTTCTAGCTCTGGGTACTGTTTATAATTTAATAATATTTATTTATACTTTAAACTCTAAACTTTCAATACTTATAATTTGGTCCTCATGCACCTTTCACCTTCCTTCTCTATCTCATGCCCTTTCATTCCTTACGTTTGAGTTCCTAATTCCCTTTCATTTTTGTCATTGGAATTGTGCCAGAGTCTCTAAAAATATGTATGCTTTAACCCCCCAAAAAAATAAAAGTGAGATTTTGATAATCATAATTTGTCTAGGAATTATTTCAAGTGAGATTGGAAATTTGACAAACCTCCAAATTCTATCTCTTGGCAACAACAATTTGCAAGGTAAGAATTTTAACCATGTGTGTGTGTATGATTGAATTAGATTATGTGATTTTTTGTTTTTGTCTCAACCGAATTTTTTTTTTTTAAATGATACTTTGCTGTTGATTTCTAGGAATTGTTATAAAATTGCGAAAGAGTTTGTATCAAAAGTAAAAAAGAGAAACTAGATGATTTTGGGTCATTAAAAAGACTTTAAGGCTTCTCAATATTTGATGTGGCATAATAATTATGTAATTAAAAATTGCGTTGATAGTAATTAAATTTCCTTAAAAAGAGAAATAAAATAATTTTGGATCCTTAAAAATTAGGGAGCCATGAAATAACTTTAAGGCCTATCAATATTTTTTTAGATAAATTCCCTTGTACGTCTGATATGAGAATCGGAATAACACCCCAAGAGAACTTGTCTCTTGTAACCCCAAGTACAAAATTCAAATTGATGATCGAATGTAGGATCTTAAGAGAACTTATCTTTTACAATCCTAACCATAAAGACACCACAAGTCCACAAGGTTGATCGCTCCCTTCATACTATTAGAGTATTCTCATAAGGATACAAATATGTAAGCAAAGCTCACACAAGAGATTATAATTCTCCAAAGAACAAATTCATATTCATTCAAATCTTCTCCAAATGAAGTACAAAAACGTTGGTAACATAAGGTTATCATAGAACACTCTAGAATCAAAACCATAAGCCTTAATTGTATAATGATACCTTTGTGACGATTAATTGATTGATTGGTACCATTCAAATCTAAAGAGATTAGAAAACTGCTTAAACTTAAAACAAAAATCAGCTATCTAAAAATAGGAAACAAAAACAAGATCTTCTAGCAAAATCTTTGACCAAATGGCCTTATTCAAATGAAATAAAAATGAAAACTTTATAAAAACGATATTACATCAAAATTAATGCATAATGAAGTCTTCTAGATGCTTTTTGAGTGTTTTTAGATGTCACTTATGGTTCTCCTTCAAGGCACATGGTATTTTAAATGAATTCTTCAATCTGGACTACACATAGGCCTTGCACGTCATTTTGGGCTTCTTCCATGCTTATGTTACACCAATTTCATGGATCTTTATGTTTTCTCAAGTGCTCAAGCTTTCATGACTTATGAAAGTATACATATAGGCCTAAATACGCATGGTCAAGGTCTGGTTGACACCTTCAACATGCTAACATCATGGGTCTATATTGTAGCTAATTGAAGCCCAAATGTTATTTCTTAAGTTATAATAAATGAGTCAGACTCTTCTTGTATTACATGGATATAATGATTGACATGTTTGAGGCCACCTTGACTGCCATGTAGGATGTCATTTAAGATGTCTTTTGTACCTCTATCAACGTCTCTGTCTGTCTACTTATATACTTTTAAAAATGTTCATGTTTGTTATGTGGGTGGCTAAACACAATGCCTTTTTTTCTTATCTGTCCCATATTAATTTTCTAGAAAAAGATTTAATTATATTTTACTCTTTTAGATAGGAATAAGTATTACTGAAGAATATATAAATTAAATGAAAATTTAAATGTTACTTAGTAAACATTAGTTGAACTGTACTTGAACTGGTTTGATAGAGGAAAAAGCTCAAATTAATGAAAAAGAATACAAGATATTTTGAATAGTTAGACCGCTAATTGAATTGCATGGTTTAAATTCATTTATGTTTACTGTGAAATTGTTCTGTACAATTATCTATGAAATTAAATTAAGCTTTTTTAACTAAAATATTTCACACAATAATTTCTTAATAATTATTTAGCAATTATGTGTAACCCTTTTTCCCTATAATTTTATTTGGCCTAGGATATTGATCATGAATTGTCTCTATATGGCTTTTTGACCCACAGCCTATGAACAGTAAAATTTATTACCCAAATGATACACTGTTGAAAAAAAATTACCTATATACTATAGTCAAACTCGTTCTTCAGATGAACGTGTTTGGGGAATAATTTCTTTTTTATTATTCCCCCATTTGGGGCGCCCCCCCACACAGTCCCCCACCCCTAAAAAAATTGTTATTATTTTGTAAATCCCTCCCTCCATTTAAAAAAAATTGTTATTATTTTTTAAATTTGTCCAAATTAGTCCCTTAAAAAAAAATAAATCCCTGAATCCATCCCCCAATCCAAAAAAAAGTTATTATTTTTTAAATCTCTCCAAACTATCCATTTAGAAAAAAATAAATCATCTCATCTTTAATTATCAGGTAGAGATGATAGAAGAATATGACATTAAAGCTTGTTTAAGCGTTGATAAGATTGTTGAAAATCTAATGAAAGAGGAATGAGACATTAAATCAGTGAGGAAGTGATTTTTCAATTTGAAGTTTATTCATTGGCCTTTTTAATTTAAAAAAGTGAGAGAGTATATAAATTATAAATGCAATGTTTTTCATTTTTTATATCTGTTTTTTTATCATAATAATTTATAGGGATTTATTTTTTTCTAACTGGATAGTTTGGGGAGATTTAAAAAATAATAATTTTTTTTTGGGTTGCGGGAGGGATTTAGGGATTTTTTTTTCTAAGGGGATAATTTAGAGATATTTAAAAAATAATAACAATTTTTTAAATGGGGGGAGAAATTTAAAAATAATAACAATTTTTTTTGTAGGGG
>QFDD01002284.1:0-30246 GCA_006871305.1 Vachellia collinsii | reverse complement strand
TTTGTGTCTAGTTGATAGTGCAACGACCCACACAATACTCAGAAATTCTAGATACTTCTCTTCCTTAGTAATGCAAAATAACAGAGTGCAAACTATATCAGGAGATATAGATTTAATTGAAGGCTCTGGAAGAGCTAATATTTTATTACCTAGAGGAACGAAATTTTTCATTGAAAATGCACTTTATTCTACCAAATCCAAAAGAAACTTATTGAGTTTCAAGGATATCCGCAGAAATGGATATCATTTGGAAACAACGACGGAAAATAATCGAGAATGTATTAACATTATAAGCTCTGTCATTGGTAGAAAGTATATATTGGAAACATTATATTCCTTTTCCTCTGGCCTATACTATACATCGATAGCCACGATTGAAGCACATGCAATAGTAAACCATAAGTTTACTAATGAATTTAATATTTGGCATAACCGGTTAGGCCATCCCGGTTCTATTATGATGCGAAAGATAATTGAGAATTCATGTGGGCATACTCTAGAGCGTAAATAGATACCACAATCCCATGATTTCTCATGTGCTGCATGTTCCAAGGGAAAATTAATTATTCGGCCCTTACAGAGTAAAGTACAATGTGAACGCCTCACATTTTTAGAACGGATACAGGGAGATATTTGTGGGCCAATACACCCACCTTGTGGACCATTTAGATACTATATGGTTTTGATTGATGCATCAACTAAATGGTCACACATTTGCTTATTATCTTCTCGAAACCTGGCGTTTGCGAGATTATTAGCTCAATTGATTAGACTAAGAGCACATTACCCTGATTATCCTATCAAGAAAATCCGTCTTGATAATGCTGATGAATTTACTTCACAAGCCTTTAATGAGTATTGTATGTCCCTTGGAATTGATGTTGAACATCCTGTGGCTCATGTTCACACGCAAAATAGGCTAGCAGAATCATTAATTAAGAGGTTGCAATTGATTGCAAGACCTTTACTTATGAAATCCAATCTTCCAATTTCTGCTTGGGGCCATGCCATTTTGCATGCAGCAATGTTAATTCGTGTAAGGCCAACAAACTATCTAGATGTTTCCCCCCTACAAATGGTTTTTAGTCAAAAGCCTAACATTTCCCATTTTAGAACTTTTGGGTGTGCAGTATATGTGCCTGTAGCACCGCTACAACACACCAAAATGGGTCCTCATAGAAGGATGGGAATATATGTTGGGTACGAATCTTCTTCGATTATAAAATATATAGAACCTATTACAGGAGATTTATTTACGACACGATTTGCCGATTGCCATTTTGATGAATTATTATTCCCATCATTAGGGGGAGAGAGTAAGCAATTGAGTAAACATATCAGCTGGAATGAATAATCATTGGCTAATTTTGATCATCGTACTAAACAATGTGAACTAGAAGTTCAGAAGATAATTCATTTACAGAATTTAGCCAACCAAATGCCAGAAGCATTTACTGATCCAAAAAGGGTGACAAAGTCGCATATACCAGCTACTAATGCTCCTTTAAGAATAGATGTCCCTAAAGGACAACCTCCTATGCACGAACTTAAAGCACGCCTGAAGCGTGGAAGTCCCATTGGTTCAAAAGATAAAAATCCTCGCAAAAGACAAGGAGCCAAAAATATAGATGTTCAAGTCGAGGGAGGCCAAGAGGACTTGGTCGCTCCAGAAGGGTTATTTTCTCCAAAAGAGAATGTTGGAGTCCCAGAAGAGACTCAGGTACCTGACACACATGAAAATAATGAGATCTCAATAAATTATTTCAGAAATGGAATCTGATGGGATAGAAATGAAGTCAACGTTGATGATATATTTGCTTATAATATAGCATATGATATAAGTAATAATGATGAGGATCATGAGCCGACATCTGTTGTTGAGTGCCAACAAAGAAAGGATTGGCTCATATGGAAAGATGCCATTAATGCAGAATTAATGTCATTAGAAAAACGAAAAGTCTTTGGACCTGTAGTCCTTACACCAGAAAATGTAAAACCAGTTGGATGCAAATGGGTCTTTGTACGAAAGAGAAATGAGAAGGGTGAAATTACGAGATATAAAGCACGACTTGTCGCCCAAGGCTTTACACAAAGACCTGGTGTTGACTTTGAAGAAACATATTCACCAGTAGTGGATGCGACTACTTTTCGTTATTTGATTGGACTAGCTGTCAATGAAGGCTTAGACTTATGCCTTATGGATGTTGTGACTGCTTATTTATATGGTGAACTTGATAGCAATATCTATATGAAAGTCCCTGCTGGGCTCAAGATGCCAGAAGCATCAAATATAAGTTCTCGAGAACGGTATTCAATTAAGTTAAACAAGTCCTTGTATGGCTTGAAGCAATTTGGACGCATGTGGTATAATAGACTCAGTGAATACTTGTTGAAAGAAGGATATAAAAATGATCCAATATCCCCATGCATATTTATAAAAAGAAGTGCTAGTAAATTCGCCATAATCGTTGTATATGTTGATGATATCAACATAATTAGAACCCCTGAAGAGCTCCAACAGGCAATAAATTGTCTGAAGAAAGAATTTGAAATCAAGGACCTGGGAAAAACAAAATTCTGTTTGGGATTACAGATTGAATATATAAAAAATGGGATCTTTGTATCTCAAGAAACTTACACTAGGAAGGTCCTAGAACATTTCTATATGGATAAATCACACCCATTATGTACCCCAATGGTTGTAAGACCTTTGCAAGTTGACAAAGACCCCTTTAGACCTCGAGAGATTAGCGAAGAAGGGGATGAAGAACTACTTGGTCCAGAAGTACCATACCTTAGTGCTATTGGGGCACTCATGTACCTTGCTAATCATACACGTCCTGATATATCATTTGCTGTTAACTTATTAGTAAGATATAGTTCTTCACCAATAGGAAGACATTGGAGTGGAGTAAAGCATATTCTTCGCTATCTTAGAGGCACTATGGATATGGGGTTATTATACTCAAACGTACCCAAATGTGAATTGATTGGGTATGCAGATGCTGGATTCTTGTCTGATCCGCATGAAGATAAATCTCAAACAGGATACCTGTTCACATATGGGGGTACAGCCATTTCATGGCGATCTATGAAACAGACAATATCAGCTACATCATCCAATCACGCAGAAATTCTAGCAATGCATGAAGTAAGTCGAGAATGCGTGTGGTTGAGATCAGTAATAGATCACATACAAACCACTTGTGGTTTGTCTTCAGGCAAAATGTCACCAACAGTCCTGTATAAGGACAATACTGCATGCATTGCCCAACTAAAGGAAGGTTATATAAAAGGCGATAGAACGAAGCATATTTCACCGAAGTTTTTCTTCACTCGTGATCTTCAAAAAGGGGGCGAAATCAACATCTAGCAGATTCATTCCAATAAAAATCTTGCAGATTTATTTACCAAGTCACTTCCCAGTACGACATTTGAAAAGCTTGTTCATGATATCGGACTTCGCAGATTCAGAGATATCAAGTGATGTAGTCAAGAGGGGGAGTCGATACACGCTGTACTCTTTTTCCTTTATCTAGGTTTTGTCCCACTGGGTTTTCCTAGAAAGGTTTTTAATGAGGTAGCATTAGGAAGTGTATCAATAAACTGTGTACTCTTTTTTTTCTTCTACTAGGTTTTTATCCCATTGAGTTTTTCTTAGTTGGAGTTTTTTTTGAGGAGGCACATGTTTAGTAATGGACATCCAAGGGGGAGTGTTATAAATATCTTTATGTTTGGATGTCCATATCTGATTTGTTATTCCTGATTATTTATCTTTTATTATAATATATCTTAACAGTGTACATCCATACCTATAAATATAAGGCATATCCTGAAGATAAGTGAGAACCGTTATTTTTCTTCCTCATTTTACTCTATACTTTTCTCTCTTCATTCGTTCCCTTTCTCTCAAATTCATAACAGCTTGATCTCAAATGAAAATTATCATCCTTAGCTATGCTTTCTTTTGCGGGGATTATTTAATTTTAATTTTAATAGACTATTTAATAGAATTTTAATAGATTTGACATTTTCAAAGAGATACTTATTTCACCTTTTCAAGGCAAGATACGTAACATGTGACCCTTTGACTTTTGACTTCAAACGGTCCAAAATAGCTGCATGGACGTGAACGATGATAATCTTTTTGTTCCTTTCACGTCTATTTCTTGAAACCAGATAATCTTAAATTAAATTAGTACATGATTTCTTTATTAACTATTTAATTTAATATTACCAAAGTACCAATATTACGTAGCCAACAAATTCAGTTTGAAAATTCAATACTTTATTTATACTCCTATCAATATTATTAAGGTAAGTCAAGAAACTTTGGAGCAAGTGTAGCTATTTATGAGCAACATTCTTTTGTATAGTGTGGGGAATTTATATAATTTACAATTTAAATTTTATCTAAAAATTTAATGCATTTCTTAATTTGACCTTAAATTAATTATATATCTCTTTCTTATTTTTTTTATTTTCTCATCATCTTTGTAAATAGTGATATTGTCAAAAAAATTACATTTTTAATTGTTCAACTAATTTTAGCCACTATTTGGTTTTACACGAATGCTTGTTGCTTATTCAAAATGGCGTAAAAACATTCAAAGGATTGACAATTTGCTAAGCAGATTTTGCTTTCCCATTTCTCTACGGCATTCTGTAAATTTAATAAACAACTTGGTTTGACAGTGCAAGTAGGGGGTCGTATTTTAATGGGGGTCGTATTTGTTGTTGCCAATTAAATGTTGCAAGCACAGACTTTGAATTTTCTGATCCAAAGCTTAAATACTATTTCATTAACCAAGCGGTTGGGCTGCACGTTTTCTTTCTCCTTCATGTCCCCATTAAAATAATCTGAAAAGCTTCTCCTTTTTTTAATTTCCTAGTTGGTTCTCCATTTGTTTCCATCTGCTCTTGGGTTTTCTCAATTTTCAACTTTCTCTCGCACTTAATGGAACCCATATATGGATTTCTTGCTTTCTTCTTCATCTTCTTCGCTTCGGTTTTTCCCAGTGCAGAGTCCAGTTGCAGAAAGGGTTGTGATTTAGCTCTAGGTTCGTACTACGTTTGGCCAGGAACCAATCTCTCATTCATAGCACTGCTAGTGCGATCTCAGATTCTGACAGATGAAAACGTGATCGTGAGCTATAACAGAGACCAAACAATAAGCAGAGATTATGTCCAATCCACTACAAGAATCAACATCCCATTCCCATGTGATTGTCTTGAAGATGGATCTCTGGGTCATATGTTTCAGTACGGGATTAACCAAGGGGATACCTACAGGAATATTGCTGAGACGTACTATGCCAATTTGACTACTGTTGAGTCCTTGAGGGAATCCAATGGCGATACAATACCTGCAAGTGGAACACTTAATGTTCCTGTTAATTGTTCTTGTGGTAACAGCGAAGTGTCAAACCTCTATGGATTGTTCATCACATGGCCACTTAGGCCTGAGGATACTTTGGAATCAATTGCCAATAATGAGAATCTTGACGCTGGGTTGCTTCAGAGGTATAATCCGGGTGTGAATTTCAGCCGAGGGAGTGGATTGGTTTTCATACCGGGCAAAGGTAAATTCTGCTTTAGCTTTTGATAGTTATAGTCTTGAAAGAAACTTCTGGTTTAAGTGCGGTTGTTATAAAATTCTTCAATACATGACATGTGCAGAATCTTTTTCAAGTTCCCAATTATGTGATGCTAGGCTGTAACATATATCCACTTGCAATGTTTTTCTTAGTCTCCTGCTATCAATTCCAAGGTGTTGCGCATGGCCTCAAATTTGGTTTCCATATATGAAGCTTGTTTTAATGCTAACTTGGATCCCGTATTTATCAAGTCCGGATTATGCAGTTACGCTTTCTGCCTGAAATGATGCTGATGGAATGAACACTGATTATTTTTGTTAATATCGGGAAAGGGTAATTTAATCTGGCAAATTTTGTGAAGCATTTAATACAAAATTAGTGATTTTTGTCTGCTTAATGGTTTATACAAGCAGCTTACATGGTAACTTCTATATTTTTCAACATCACAATCTCATTTTTCCTTCAATTTTCCAGATCAAAATGGCATCTACGTTCCAATGGAATCAAGGTAAGTTTTGCTCTTTGCATGCTATCAGCACTTTGGTTGTGACATTTCCATTCTTCAATGAACAATTATCAATGACTGTTTTTGCTTTGACTTTGCAGTTCCAGAGCAGGTGGTTTGCTTTTTTCTCTTCTCAGAAAGCTGGTCATTTGATTGTTTTCTCTTCAGTTTGACATTCATGTTTGCCAATGGTCAGCTTGTACTGAAAAAACTGAAGTTAATTCCACATAAGCAGGTCTGTCTGGTGGGGTTATTGCTGGAATATCTATTGGAGTAGTAGCTGGACTTCTGCTGCTGGCAATTTCTATATATTTTGGATATTTCCAAAAGAAGAGAGAAGACATGAAGTCACTCACTCAAGATTTCAGAGAGTTTTCTGTTCAAGAAGAGAAGGGTAAGACTTTATTTTCCTGTAATTAGTTATAATTTTTCCAACAGCTTTCCTTTTTTTTTTCTTCTGCCATTTCTTAAAGTCACTCTTTGAATATTTTCAAAGGCTCTATGTTCAGTTGGAATTGAAAAGGGTGTACTTATTTTTGATTCAATGACTCCCTCCCTCTTTCAGTCCTTCTACCATTTCCCTTTAGATACGGCTAGAGAAATGGTGTTGTAAATTTTACTTGATTTAATAGTTCTTTCATAACTCACTTGACATATAAAATCCAACTCAAAGACCTTATTTGACTGTTCAATTATAGATCACATGATCCTTATCTCTAGTGGAGAATACCAAAGGAGAACATTTACTGTATCAGGGTGGCATCATGTTCCTAGAAAATATGAAACAAAAAATATTGAGATCTTGGGAGAAATAAACTAACTTTGATAATCCATTTTAACCGGACATTGTGTTTTCTTTGACATGACTTGAAAGCTGTTCCTGCTGCACTAGATTATCCTTTGCTGTGCTTTTCATCTCAATTTATTTTCTTAATATTGCACATTCTAAGAACTTAATTAAAGATAGTAATTCCACATATTGTCACTTTACTTTCCATTATAGATGAAGCCTCTGCTAATGTTGAATCTGAAACTTCAGGATATGGTGGTCCTACTGGCATCACAGTGGACAAATCAGTAGAGTTCTCATATGAAGAACTAGCTGCAGCCACAAATAACTTCAGTATGGCTAATAAAATTGGTCAAGGAGGCTTTGGTGCTGTCTATTATGCAGAACTGAGAGGCGAGGTAGCAACACATATATTGTTCTGGTTTGTTAACGATTAATTGGTCAGTGTTTGACTCTGACTAAATTATTTGTTTGGCCAATTTAAGATTACAGATAAGAACTTATCTGCTCTGTCTGTGATATGCATGAGCAATTCAAACAGAATATTCTTATTTTGTGTCAATTGTGGAAGGATATCTGGCATTGATAGGTTAGGAGGATTACTGCAACTGTATTAACATGCCTGAACAAACAAACTGGACAATCTTTTTTTTTTCTTTTGGCCCTTTATTTTGATTCCGTTTTTCTGAGAACATTTCCCTTGGTTTTACATATAATGAAAGATATAATTACCTGAAATTAGGAAAAAAGAAGTTTTGTTGTTGAGGAGACTATTCATGCAGAATTACATAATACCCCATAAAGCTCTTATTATGGATCAACAATTGCTTGTGCTTTATAGCTATACCATGTTTTCCCTTAAATTTGAATTCCATATTCTCCTTAAAATAAGCTCACTTGAATGATTTTTCCATGCAGAAAGCCGCAATCAAGAAGATGGATATGCAAGCAACAAGAGAATTTCTAGCTGAATTGAAAGTCCTAACAAATGTTCATCACCTTAACCTGGTACTAAGTTACTCAAACTATATGAATTTACAGTGCTTTTAAATATCTAGTGATGTAGGAAGCAGGTGAAAATTCTGACTGAAAGAGCGCAGTGTGTCACTATCACTGCTGGTTCTCGTATGAGCATTTGTTTGGCCTATTAGTGGTCTGTTTTGTGCTTGTAATTGTGATCAAAGGCATTAAATACAGATGCCACAATTCTTATATGTTTGTATGAGAAGGGATTAATTGACATTGGCGATATGAGTTCTGAAATAAATCCACTAATCTGATTTTGTTTGGAATCTCATCATATATCCCAAAATTAAGGTACAGCAAACTTTAAAATGGATGGAAGATTAACCTATTTGATTTCACATCAATACGGAAATCACTTCTAATTCACATGTTGGAATTTTTTTAAGAAAAATCGTGCCTTTTGTATATGTATATATAGTATGTATCTATGTATGTGACTTGATGTTCTGCAGGAAAGAAATCATAATTTAAATACCTAGAATTGTAGGTCAAATATTCAAGAATACGTGCGAGTAATAAATATGTGTGTTAATGCCATGTAGGTGCGCTTAATTGGATATTGCACCGAGAACTCTCTTTTCCTGGTTTATGAATTCATTGATAATGGAAACTTAAGTCAACATCTTCGTGGCACAGGTTGGATCAATACTTGATGCAACTCTTCTTTTACTAACTCTGCATTTTGATTGCAATCATATAATACTATTGTCATAATGTTGCCAGAAAGAGATCCGCTGATGTGGCCTACCCGAGTTCAAATTGCCCTGGATTCTGCCAGAGGTCTTGAATATATTCATGAGCATACAGTTCCTGTGTATATCCACCGTGACATAAAGTCCGCAAATATATTGATAGATAAGAGCTTCCATGGGAAGGTTGACATGATCAGGATGCTTGTCTTCTTATATTGATTTTTTTGGGGCTATCATAAAATGTTCCTAAATATTCATATTTGCAGGTTGCAGATTTTGGATTAACCAAACTGACTGAAGTGGGAAACTCATCACTTCCCACTGGTCATCTTGTTGGAACATTTGGATATATGCCACCAGAGTACGTATAACCTGTCATTTTTAGATCTAAAACCTTTATCTTTATCTTTCTTTCTCTGTTGTTGTTGTTTTTTTTTTTTTTGTTTGAGGGCTTGTTTAGGAGGATAGTGTGTGTTGGAAAAACCCAAACCCAAACCCTTGTTTGGATGGTTAAAATATCAGAAAAGTGTGGTACGGACAAGTTTCCAAATGCCTTCCCCTCATGTCATACTCCAATTCTGATTTCTGATTGCCATTCAACCCTGTATCATTCAAATATTCTTCATTTTCCTTTTTTATACAATTATTGTTGAAAACTCATACTTTAGACCCGCTCTAATCCTAACTTCCAAAAAGGAAGAGGGTCATTGGTTATTTATCATTTTGACAATTATATGTATAAGAAACAGAGAAAGAGACTTTCCCTTTTTCATCGCACTCCACACCATCTCACCCCACTCTACCGATGGGAACTGCCCTCCGAAATTCCTAAATATGCCCTGAGTCAACTACTTGACGAAAGAGAATGCACCCAGTTTCACTGCTAGCTTGCTTGCATTTTGAATTATATATAATTCTTTCTAAGACTGAATAAAAAATAGTGTATATTCACGTTATTCAAGAACACCTTATTTTAGGATTTATTAGAGGTAAAATTTCACTGTTATGTTATTCTGTTTATCTTAAGAGTACTATGTTTTTATCCTCAGATACGCTCAGTATGGTGATGTCTCGCCTAAGGTAGATGTCTACGCATTTGGGGTTGTTCTTTTCGAACTTATCTCTGCCAAGGAAGCAATTGTCAAGACAACTCAATCTGATGCCGACTCGAAGGGCCTTGTAACAATGGTCATTCTTGAATCTTGATCTCAGATCTTTGCACTATCATTATCATTATAACATAAGTATTAGTTTCATATCTATTGGCATTATGTTTCTACAATAATCTAAAACTTATGGTTGCTTACATTGTCAATAGTCATTATTATTTATGTTCATGTGATGCAGTTTCATGGGGTTCTTAATCAGCCTGATCCTATCGAAGATCTTCGTAAATTGGTTGACCCAAGGCTTGGGGATGACTACTCGACTGACTCAGTTTTGAAAGTATGTGCATTTGGGATTAGAATTCTCTTCATTTAGTGATGGGGATTGCTTATTTCTGAAACCCCTTTTGAAAATCATTTTTGTCTATCTCTTCCTTAAATTTACCATTTCAATTTGTCCCAGAACTTTTAAAGAATCAAATCCATGGGTTAAACTTAAAAAAGCGCTTTTGGGTTTTATGAGACGACAACTCTCACATATTTACTTAAGCAAAATCACTTAAAATAAGCTAATCCAAACACAAATACAAGACTATGACAATGTTTGTGTTTCTAATTTTAACTATTCAATTTATGGCTTTCTTTTTCCCTTGCAGATGGCCCAACTTGCAAAGGCATGCACACAGGAGAATCCCCAACTTCGTCCAACTATGAGATCTATTGTAGTTGCTCTCATGACACTTTATTCTTCCACTGCTGATGATTGGGATGTTGGTGCCTTCTACAACAATCCCAATCTCATGAATCTGATGTCGGGAAGATAAAAATGGTGGTTGCGGATATTTTAATCTGCCTTCAATGATTTGGTGGGAGTTCTGGTACTGATCATGCAGGTTTCGTTTTGCTTGGTGCACAATTAGACAAATGATTATGCTCAGATTTGGATAATCTCAATTGATAAATTATTCAAGAGAGCAGAAAGATGGAAAATAGGTGGGACCCACACTAGGATGTGCACCTGCTGCTATCTCTATTTTCTATCCTCTTGAGCAATTAAGCAATTGAGGGTAGATCTAAATCCAATCAAGTTCTCCATAACCATTATTAAGACTCCCGTTAAGCCTAAACGCATGTAGAAGCCATTCCCGTTCTTGTTGTACGAAAAATCTAGTGGCGGCTCAATGGAGCTGTTTCGGATAGGCATTTAGGTCTAATGACAAAGGATTGATGATAGGTCTCAAGATTTTCCCTGGTCATACAATCTTTCTCCTTTCCCTTTCATTTGTAATGATGTTTGATCTGGATTTGTTTTGAATTTGTATCCTGTAAATAATTCATGTATAGGTAGTTTCCTTTCCCTAAGATTAGTGTGGTTTTGATAATAAATTAGTCTATGTATAATCTGTTTTATTACTACTAATGGTGTATATTTGCTCCTTGTAATAAAAGGGGTTTATGTTCGCTTCCTTAATTATGTGCTTCATGCCACTCTGTTTCTATACGTAAATCGCTTGTATATCATCACCCATACGAAGGAATCCATTAAATTGATAAATTTTTTCACATGTGGCCTTATTTATCTCTCTCTCTCTCTCTCTATATATATATATGTTTATAAATTATTCTCACCTCTCTCTCCTCTTTCTCTCTTTCAAATAGAAATTAAATAGGATATAATCAAATTATTTAATATTTTTATTTAACACTTTATCATAAATTTATAATGGATTAATAAATACTCGTTAAAGGTAATATGATCATTTTTTTCCTATTTAGTTTACTATCATTTTCAACCTATCAAATATAATTTTTTTATCAAATCATTTTTCATTCAAATGCATAACAAATTAGTGCAAAAATTTTCATTCCTTCCCTGTTCGATAACTATCAATTATTCCCACCAAATGGGGTCCATAATCCAATCTCATTGTGCACCAAGCAAAATGAAACCTATATATCAACCAAGATTGAATCAAATGAGAGGCGCTAATATCTTATAAAGTGGTGAATTAAGGTTTGAATCCCTACTAAAAGATATTTCCACATTTAGTGCCTGATAATACTTGTAATAGTATTGCTTTTAGTAGGATGATAACCATACTTAGCCAAAACAAAAACCAAAAATGAGACCTACATGATCATTACCAAAACTCCAATTTCTCAGACTTGCGGCACAATCTCCCAAAATATTGAAGGCAAGATTAAATTTTTTTTTTTTTGGAGGTTAGCAAGATTAAAGTATCTGCATGCACATATTTATGTTCCTGACATCAGATTCATGAGATTAAGATTTTTGTAGAAGGCAACGACATCCCAATTATCATGAGAGAAACCACAATAGATCTCATAGTTGGACGCAGCTGTGGATTCTCTAGTGTGCATGCTTTTGCAAGTTGAGCCACCTGCGAGACCAAAAAAAGGCCATACAGTGAATAGTTAAAATCAGAAACACAGCATTCTCATAGCCTGCAAATGTATGGATTTGATTCTTTCAAAGCTCTGAGAGAAATTAAAATGGTAAATTTTTATGAAGAGAGGCAAAACTGATTTGCAACAGGTGTTTTAGAAATAAGTTGGATCCACCACTAACTGGGTAGTGAATCTCATGTGTGTTTATCCCTCCAAAGTTTAGTAAAAAAATCCAGATGGCAGTCTCTGATAGATAAACAGGATAACTAGTATATAAGGGATTGGATGTAAATTTTCTCCTTTTTTTTAAATCCAACTGATAAAATTTTATTCTACCCTCTCATCCCTTCCAAATCCATCATACCAAACAACACGAAATTCTAACCCCAAATGCACATACTTTCAAAACTGAGTCAATAGGGTAGTCATCCCCAAGCCTTTGGTCGACCAATTTGCGAAGATCTTCTGCAGGATCAGGCTGATTAAGAACTCCATGAAACTGCGTTACATGAAACATAAATAATAATGACTACTGATAAGTTTAGATAATTGTAAGAACATAATGCTGGTTGACATGAAACCAGTAACTAAGGGTTGATACAATCTTTATCTTTTCAGTTTAACCTTATTTTAATTTTGGTCTCTAAAATTTTAAACCAATGGTTTTGGTTTCTCAAAAAGTAAAATGGTTTAGGTTTTTAATAAATTATAGGACTGATGTTTCTAAGGAAATGAAACTTAAGGGACGAAAACCACTAATTTAAAACTTAAAGAATTAAAATCAAATATTATATTAACCCAATAATTATATTACTCCCTTCAATCCTAAATATAAAAAGTTGTTTGTAGTGTAATCTAGACTACAATAGAGGTCTTATATTTCGAATTGAAGGAAGTGTGACAGTATTAACAGTGCAAAAATCTAAGAGACTGAGGTTCAAGAATGACCATTGTTACGAGGCCCTTCGAATCAGCACCGGATTGAGTTGTTTTGACAATAGCTTCCTTGGCAGAAATAAGTTCAAAAAGAACAACTCCAAAAGCGTAGGCATCTACCTTAGGGGAGATATCACCATACTGAGCATATCTGTGGATAAGAGCATAATACGCTTAAATCTTAATCTAAACATAGCAACAACATGAATATACACTATTTCTTATTCAATCATTCTTAAAATGAATTATATATAATTAAAATGGTTTTCGAACAGGAAAATGCAGATAAAGATAAGTGTTTTGGATCTGAAAAGGACAGATGCATGATACATACTCTGGTGGCATATATCCATATGTTCCCACAAGATTAGTAGTGGGATTAAGTGATGAGTTCCCCACTTCAGTCAATTTAGCCAATCCAAAATCTGCAACCTGCAAATATGAACATTTTAGGAACATCTATAATAGCCCCACAAAAAAAAATCAATATAAAGACCAAAAATTTTGATTGTATCAACCTTCCCATGGAAGCTCTTATCTATCAATATATTCGCCGACTTTATGTCACGGTGGACATATACAGGAACTGTATGCTCATGTATATATTCAAGACCTCTGGCAGAATCCAGAGCAATTTGAACTCGTGTACGCCACGTCAGCGGATCTCTTCCTGGCAATATTATGACAATATAGTATTACATCCTTCACGGGCAAAAATACCCGTGATATGTAAAAGTTCCTATACATATTTTTTAGATGTAAAATTACCTATCAACTTTAAAATAGGAGTAAAAACTACACAACCTTTAAATTAATCACCTACCGTCCGTTACTTTTTAAAGAAGAAGACAGTGGGTCCCACCTCAAAAAGCAATGAATGTTAGGTGATTTTAACGATTGTGTCTTTTTTTGCTTTGATTTTAATATTTATGGTTCCTTTTGCATATTGAGTATAAGTTTATGGTTATTTTTGCATATTATCTCAAATCAAAATGTAGAGTTAGTAAAAGAAGAACCACATTTTAGTTCTGATCTAACCTTTGCCACGCAGATGTTGACTTAAGTTTCCATTATCAATGAATTCATAAACCAGGAAAAGAGAGTTCTCAGTGCAATATCCAATTAAGCGCACCTACATGGGATTAGTACATGCAAATTTATTACTTGAACATGAATTCTTGAATTTACAACTCTAGGTATTTAAATTTCGGTTCAGTGTATAACAGATGTCAGGTGATGAACATTTGTTAGGCCAATTTAAAAGCAAAGTAAATTCATATAGTTTGAGTGCCTTAGTACCAGGTTAAGGTGATGAACATTTGTTAGGACCTTTAATTCAGCTATAAATTCTCTTGTTGCTTGCATATCCATCTTCTTGATTGCCACTTTCTGCACCGAAAAAATTCATTCAATTAAGCTTATTTAAAGGATAATGTGGAATTAAAATTTAAAGGGAAAACATGATATAGCTATAAAAAGCACAAGCAATTGTGATGGAGACTTGTTATTATGGTATACCGAATCCCATATTGAATAGAATGTGATGCTCAAAACCGTATTAGGCTTAGAATGGTGAAGAATGTATGTGTTACTACCTCGCCTCTCAGCTCTGCACAATAGACAGCACCAAAGCCTCCTTGACCAATTTTATTTGCTAAACTGAAGTTACTCGTGGCTTGAGCTAGTTCTTCATATGAGAACTCCACTGATTTGTCCACTGTGATGCCACTAGGACCATCATGTCCTGAAGTTCCTGATTCAACATTAGCAGGTGCTTCATCTATCAATGGAAAGTAAAGTGGCAATAACAACAATAGGAAAATCTTGTACCACCAGATAGGCTCAACTATGTGAATCACACGATACCATTCTACTCAATCAAAGACAATATTGTTGAATAAGTTATTAACAAAAAAACTTCTCTTTATAACATTATTGAGTGAGCATTTTAATCTTCCACTGCTTATTTTCAAGGGACTCCATGCCGCTTTATGATTTTCTTAGAATGTGCAATAGCAAGAAAATAAATTGAACGGTACAAATGAGGTCTTTGAGTTGGATTTTATATGTGTAGTTATAGAAGAACTATTGAATCAAGTAAAGTTTACAGCACTGTTTCTTTAGAAGGATTGAAAGAGGAAGAGTGATTGAAATTTTAAAATATTCAGAGAGTAACTTTCGGAAATAGTAGAAGGAAAAAAAAGGAGCTGTTAAAATAATTATAATGTTCCATTTGATAAGCTGGAGGAGTTTTTTTTTTTTTTTGGAAGTGGATCTAGTAGATAGTCCTATTAGAGATGTTTCAGAAATGTCTGTGAACATAGTCTCATTTTTATAAATCAATTTTTTCACAATACAGGTTTAGACTGTCAAGATTAACCGCTTAATTTTATTTATTTATCCTTTAATAACGTTTTGTACTACATATGAACTGTGTATGTTTTGATCTAAAGGTGAAGAAAGGATTCTGAAAGAAAAATGACTCGGAGATCATCCAAATCTCACAATAAACCAAACAGTCCAATTTCTGGATTCCACCAATTCCAATTCTCCTACCTCAATTCCAGTGTATCCAAACAGGGCATAAACGATTATAGAGGAAAAGAATCTTACCCTTCTCTTCTTGAATAGACAACTCTTGAAAATCATGAGAGAGAGATTTCGTGTCGTCTATCTTCTTTCGAAAATATCCAAAATATATAGAAACTGCCAAAAACAGAAATCCAGCTGCCACTCCAACAGATATTCCAACAATAGCGCTGCCCTTCAGACCTGCTTACGTGGAATTAACTTCAGTTTTTTTAATACAAGCTGACCATTGACAAATATTCACTCTGTTCCTTAATATACTCACCAATCTAGTCCTATCTATAAGTCACACAGACCAAGAAAAATCTTAAAATGTATTAACTCAGCTTTAAAAATTCAACAACTTTTCAATTTTATCCCTATTTAATATTCACAACAACTCATCATGAGAGCAAAGTCAACATATAATAAATAAAGTGTGAAATTGTATATTCACATAAAAAAATTTAATGTCGTAATTTATAAATATGATGAAATAAAACCTTCTCTCATTGCCTTATATGACCAAAGGAGTAAGAGCAAAATAAATAATTTGATTATATTAAGAAAGTTAGTTGAGATAGTTATTTGTAATAAATAGGCGTCAACTTTCCTAAAATACCCTTGTTACTCATTAGCATTGGAATTGCCCATTGATATGGAACTCCTTAACATATGCGATGAATAGGGATGCTTTGGAAAGAATATTACAAAATTCAAGAGACAAAGTAGATTGGAATATGTATTATATATACTATATCTAATCCTTAATATAAGAGCTAGTTCATTTTTTAGAGATTAAGAAAGATAATTAACTTGTATAGTTATCATGTTTCTCCAAACTACCTAACTTATAAATTGATGTATAATATAATGATACATATAAGTATTTCAAAATATATGTTATAATTAAATGATTTATTGAACTTTTTTAATCTCTTTAAAAAAAGTTAACTAACTTCTATATTAAAAACATGAGGTAGTATTTATTAGCTAGGAACTAAATAAACCCTTTATCTAAATTTTATATTAAGGATAGGATGAGAGATAGTAAATGTGAAGAGTGCAGAGACAGCAATAATCAAATCACCATCTTTATCTGAGAAGAGAAAAAAGGCAAACCACCTGCTGATCTGGACCTGCAGAGTGAAAGCAAAAATTGGAATTGATATACACTGTCCGTTGAAGAATATGGAAATGTTACATAATGTAAAATGCAAAACTTACTTAGACACCATAGGAATGTAGATGCCATTTTGATCTGAAAAATTAAATGGAAAAAGTGAGATTCTGATGTTGAAAAATGTAAAAAGTTACCATATGTAAGCTGCTTGTAGAAAGCACCAAACACAAAAAATTACCCTCATGTTTTCAATATAAAAACTGGATAACTAATTTGAGATTACGTGTAAAAAAAATAGTCATGTGTTTGAATTTTATAAGTGGATACATGTAATTACAGCTTTTAAAAAAATAGTCATGTGTTTGAATTTTATAAGTGGATACATGTAATTACAGCTTTCCTTCACGCACTTGAGAGTTAGAAAAGATTATGCCCCTAGTCATGTGCTTACTCAAGAATTTTATACCACTTCCCTTTAATTTTTAATATAAGAGTTAGTTGAAAATTGAATTTGATCCTAAATATAATATTTTAATTCACTTTATCTTCCAAATTTTGAATATTTTCTCTAGATTATCCTATTGATTACATACATTAAAGGTTTTCATCTAAGGTAGTTAGATGAAAGGGGGTATTCTAAGAAAATCAATTTATATTTGCTACAAACAGCCAAACTTATTTTTATTATAAATAACTAATTTAACTAATTTTTTTAATACATTTAAATCTATCTCTAATATTAATTATGGACCAGAGGTAGCAGCAATTATCACACTTACACCAATTTGCTTATACTCCTCTGATTCTTAATGTATGACATAATCAAGGCCTTGATCTTAACCCTAAAATGTAAGGCCCATTTCCAAATTTTGTAAACTTTTTCTCAAATTTCCTCTATTGATACTTCTTCAATAATAATTAAATAAGAGAGGGAGGAATGTAATTAAGGAAGATGATCCGGGGTTTTAGTAAACGTACCATATTAACTAACTTAACTAACATTATTAATATAAGCAAAAAGACATGTACAGATCCTATGTTTACAACCTGAGGAAGTAACAAGTAGGTTTACGCAAAGTGAAAATAAAACTAATCTCCTTTCCTCACCTCGTAAATCGTAAAATCACCATGGAGAAGCCAGGCCGGGGATTAAAACCATATATATATATATATATCGAAAAGCAAAGGCATCAACAATTTTACCTTTTCCTGGTATATAAACCAATCCACTCCCTTGGCTGAAATTCACGCCATGATTATACCTCTCAAGCAAGCCAGCATCAAGATTCGTACTGTTGGCAATGGATTCCAAAGTATCCCCAGGCCGAAGTGGCCACGTGATGAACAATCCATAGAGGTCTGATACTTGGCTGTCACCGCAAGAACAATTCACACTTACATTAAGTGTTCCACTTTCTGGTATTGTGTCGCCATTAAGCTTCCTCAACGACTCAACAGTGACCAGATTTGAATAGTACTTCCCAGCTACAGCCTCGTAGGTATCTCCTTTGCTGATCTCGTACTGAAACATATGACCCAGAAATCCACCTTCAAGGCAATAATCACATGGGAATGGGACGTTGATTCTTGAAGTGGCTTGGATGAAATAGTTGCTCATCACTGTTTCGTCTTTCTTCTTCTTCTTGTCGTTGTAGGTGAGGACGTCGTTTTCGTCTGTAAGAATGTGGGATCGCATTTGTCTTGCGATGAATGTGAGATTGGAACCCAGCCAGACGTAGTAAGAGGCTAGAGCTAAATCACAGCCCTTGCTGCAACTGCTGGACTCTGCACCGATGGGAAAAACTGAAACGAAAGAGAAGATGATGATGATGAAGAAGAAGAGAGCAAGGAAATCCATCTCTAGATTCCATAGTAAGTGCGAGAGGGAAGTTAAAAATATATTGTGAAAACCCCGGATCAAATAAATGAGAAACAAAAGAAGAGCCAACTAGGAATTAAAAATAAAACTTTAATACAATCTTGAGTCCATCATGTTTGTCATCATTTTAGTTTTGACCTCGTAAATTTTAAATTATAGGTTTTGGTCTTTTAAAGAGTAAAATAGCCCATGTATTTATTAAAGGGTAAATGTGCAAATTTAGTAACGAAGTTATTGGCTAAGAGCACTCGACACAATTAACTTTTTAAGAATGCAAATTTAGTAATAGCATTAACCCTCCCTTAATTTTGTTAACCATTTGGCATATTTTCGGGTCATGCGTTCATTTTGGGATCATTTTGATAATCAAAACTACTTGTTTTCGTTTAATTTCATTCATGAAAGTTTCTCTAAATAATTTTTTTTTCTAATGGTAATCAAATCTACTATTTTTTCCTTGAAATTTTTAAAATGAAAGAAAGAAAAGAAAAGTTAAGCAAGAAGAAGTAGTTTTGATTACAATTAGAAAAATAAAATTATTTAGAATAATTTTCATTAATGATATTATGCAAAAAGGAGTAATTTTGATTACTTAAATAATCTCAAAACAAAACTCCAGACCTTAAATATAGTATGTAAAATATGATAGTTGGTTAATGGAATTAAGGAGAGTTAACAGCGTTGCTAAATTTACACTTTTATTAATTGATTATTGCTAAATTTGTACCCTTAAAAAGTTAATTGTGCTAAATGCTCTTCGCTAATAACTTTGTAGTTAAATTTGTATCTTTACATCTTATTAAATTATAAACACCAAAATATTTTGAATAGAATGAAATTTGAAGGGCCAAAATCTATTATGTGAAACTTGAGTAATCAAACTCAAAATGAAAGGAAATTTGAAAAACTTAAGATTGTAATAACAAAAAAGAGAAGTTATTTTTATTAATAAGAAGAATTATTATGAAGTTATAAAGAAATGACTTAGCATTTAAAAAGTTTCAAATAACAAATCAGCAGTATAAACTTATCATTTTCTTCTCTAAAATTTGTTATTGCATAGTACACTTTCATATTGTAGAACTTTTAAACAATTAAGTCCCTTCGTTAAGACCTTATAGTAATTCCGTCCTAGTTTTAATATGAGAGAGAAAAGAAAATTGAGGGGAAAAACTCAATTAAATACCCCTGAAATGATGAAAATCCAGAACAGTTACCTAAATTCAAAATTGATCCAAGTTTTGATCTGTGAAAGAATGGTGAGAGAAAGAGAAGCTAAACGAAGGTGCATGGTTGGACATTGTCCGACAAGCTTGTCCTTTGGGACACTGAACGCATAAAATCAAATTAAACCTTAATCAATTATCAATAAAATTAATAATAAACCTTAATTAATTATCGATAAAGAAATGAATATGGAATCAATCAATCAATAAGATTCGCCACGTCATGTCGTGCTCACCTTCCAAGCTTTAACAATTCATATAGAACATGGGCGTCTCTTCAACACTACAGAATAATTAATTAATGATGTCAACTCTTGACAAGTAACCTCAAAATCTATTAAATATTCAACTTAATCTTTTGAAATACTTATTAATGGCTGTCTTTCGAATCTTAACTAGGGAAGCAAGGAACTACTACTCCCTCTATTATAATATCATCATTATTATACAGATTCTTAGTTCAAACCTCTCACAAATAATTTAAAGTATTAATGTTTTTATTTAAGAATGAATGCCTATGAAGAGCAAAATTACATGAGTCCAATTCAAATAAAATAAACTATGGATACATATAATTTAAAGTTGAGGTAAGTTATAGGGATAATTACCATAATAATTCAAAGAATAAATATAATTACAAAAAAGTAACACAGTAACTGAACAACAAGCAATTATAAATTCTAGAAAATAACGATTTTATATGGTTTACTTGTTATTAGAACTTTTTAATAATTATATTATTTTTTTCGAACCTTGTAATATTTCTTCCTAAACTATATGTAGTTACATTGATTAATTGTTTTTGCTAATAAACAGGATGGTTCCGAAGATGAAGTGGGAAGATGGTGGGACAATGGTCGACAAGCTGGCTTTTGGGGAACACAAACAAAACAAAACCGAACATCCTTAATCAACAAGATTCCCCACGTCATTTTATTCCCTACCATATCTCTGGCCTTTGTTAATCATTCATCTTCACTCTTCAATCATACATTTCCAAAAAAAAAAAAGAATTAAAAATAATAAAAATGACCACCAAACACTCGATTTGACTGATAAGAGGTTGTATCAACTTATATAAGATGTTTTGAGTTCGAGCTCTAAGAACACAGCAGTATTATTTTGTTGTAGAGCTTTACCACCCTTGTGGTTTTACCAAGCTCAATCTAGATTAGTCTAGAGTCTTTTTCAAGTTAAAGTGAGCTAAATTCTGGATGCCACATGTTCTAGTCCACATGTTCTATTATTAAAAAAATAATAATGCACCTGTATCTCCTTTGCCACTTATACTCAATGATCAGCTTTTCTCCTCCACACCCCCATATGCAAGCTCTTGGGAATCGAATCTCCAGTCAATGCTTGCGTCCCTTCTTCCTTCACATAACAAGACAAGACAAAGTCGTAAGTTCTCCATTATCATCAACGTTTTAGGGTTTTCATCAAAATATCAGAAACACAAAAAGAAACCATTTTTTTTTATTGAGTTTCATAGAGCTTTCTGATTTCTTACCCCCCCCCCCCCAAAATAATCCAATGCAACCCAAAAACAACAATGCTTCAGTGCTAGTGTGATATTCGTTCGAGACTCAATCCACGATTTTGAAAATGCTATTTTATATAGCATTTTTTTTTAAAAAAAATAAAACAGGCCCCTACTAGTGGTTACAGTATTCATTTAGATTAACAGTATAAACTACTTTTTCTATGTGATTTATGATTTATGAGCTAAATATGGTAGATGAGTTTTATCTCATATTGTGTGAATGTGATTTCCCAACACTAGTACAAACAAGGCTCCTAAATATAAGAGTTTAACTATCTTTGTCTCCAAAATTTATAATTTTTTCCTAAACATAATTACAAATAATTGAAATCATTGATTTTCCATTAAGGGAATAGTTTCCGAATGCAAATTAGAAACATTACTTTAGAGAAACCAACAGACCATCTTTTACAAATAATTAACTCAATTAATTTTCTTAATATCTGCAGAATAGTTATATATATGCACACTCCTTTGGTCTTATTTATAAATAGAGAATGAAGAATTTCTTTGTCCTATTTATAAGTTACTTCATTAAATTTTAAATATGAATATATAATTTTACCCTTCATTAATTATTGTGTTGACTTTGTTATAATGAGGTATAATGATATATATTAAATAGGGATAAAGTTAAAAAATTATTGAATTTTAAGGTATAGTTTGTGAAGTTTAAGATTTTTGTTTGTATATGTGGAATATACTAGAAATGACTTGTTAATAAAATCAGATGAGTGTGTGCACGCGCGCGTGTAGAACGGGAGCAATTATTAGATTTTGCTAGTGCAAGTGATCTTAGAGACATCATGGGTGGAAAATCCATGGAGTTCTCATATCAAGGGATCGCCAAAGCTATCTATAACTTCAGCTCCGATAACAAGATTGGTCAAGGAGGTTTTGGAGTTGCATAATTATGCTAAGCTAAGAGGCCAGGTTCATCCCAACTTCCAAGCTTCTTGAATCTTCTGGTTCTGATCAATTATATTATTTTCAAAATGATATGAAGAAGAGTGCATAAGCAAGGATTTTTAGGGTTTACAGAAACTTTTCGGGTTGATGGATTTATTTATGTGGGGGGAAAATAATCTCTTGCATGCAGAAAACCGCAATTAAAATGATGGTTATAGAAGCATCACGAGAGTTTCTTGCTGAGTCGAAGGTTTTAACACATGTTCATCATTTGAATCTGGTATGCATCACAAGATATCGTTCCAACAGCTTACAAGCATTTGTTATTACTTCAATTCTCCAATCCTGTTTATAAGTCACTTCTAGCATGTTCACACAGATAAAGAAAAATCTTAAATTTCCTTAATTTTGTCTTAAAATTCAACAACTTTTTAAATATATCCTTAATTCATATATAATATACCTGTGGAAACAAAGTCAAATAATAATAATAAATGAAAATTTTCTCTCTCTACCATGTAAATAAGATTAAATCAACATTCTCTTTCTGCCCTATAAATAGGATAAGAGGGATATTTTTTAGTGCATTATTTTTTCTGCTAAGCATAGATTCATTATATTGGAGGCAATTTTGTTCGAAATACTATTGGATACTAAATGTTGACACTTCTTTTATTGATGATTCATAACCTTAGATCAATAAGTTATGAAGTATTATTCCCTTATGCTACACCTAATATCAGTAGATCTAGTGGCCATGCTAAGCATTAAATGCTTAGTTAAGAGAGCTAATCAGATTTGGACCTTCTAGATGTGATTTAGATGGTCCATATTTAATTTTTTTAAAAATGATGTTTTCTTAAATAAAAAATTACTTTTTTTTTAAAAAAAATAATTAAGAGATTTTTCTTATTTTAGATTATATATCCACTGGAATAATTTTTCTTAAAATATAGACTTCTAAAAAATTAAATCTGGACCGTTCAGATTAGATCTAGACAATCCATATCTAATTAACTCTACCTACTAAGAAAAAAGGTTTCATACCCGTTGGTTATTTACTATGCACTATTGCTCCTTATTTTTTTTTAGAACAAATTAATTCAATAAGAATACATTTTTAGGATAGATAACCGCTGGCTGTTTTTTCTTTCATGATGAAATTATCATCTGGCTTCAGAATTAAATCTTAAGCATTTGCCCATCTCTTTGGATGATCAAAAATAGGTGCGGTTGATCGGATATTGTGTGGAAGGATCGCTTTTCCTTGTTTATGAATACATTAACAATGGAAACCATCATTTGCGCTCTCCCTCAGGTGAGATCATCAGATTGCAGAATTAACAAACATGTTTTTTCCCCTTCACTATAGAACTTTATATATGTTTTATATCATTCTCATGTACATACAATATCAAAAGGTATTTTTTGATGTATCCAGCAGGTGAAATATTTTTCATGTGCGTCTAATATCTTAATGTATTTTTTGTGCCTTGGTAATTTGGGGTTTTTAATACGCAAAAAAAAAAAAATATTTTAGGGTGATAGGTGAACCCTATAAAAAAACTTCATAATATTCAATGCACCTGGAAAAATATTTAAAAATATTTAATGCACCTTAGCCCCTCTGGTTTTTATGCTTCATATTGATGAATGGATAATCATTTTGGCCAAAAAAATGATAATGACATACATTATTTTAGGGTTATATCCATTGTCATGGGCTACAAGGGTACAAATTGCTCTGGATTCGGTCTTGAATATATTTTTAAAAATACAGTGCCTGTATATATCCATCGTGACGTAAGGTCTTTGAACATATTAATCGACAAAACCTTCCATGCAAAGGTTTGATCTGTTCTTAGCTTGTTTTCTGTGTTTGTGCTCAATTTTTTCATTTTGAAAAAAAAAATTGTTTACTTTCTTGTGAGATAATCTTTGGAAGTTTTGATCACCTTCAGGTGCAGATCTTGGGTTAAGCAAACTCATGGAAGTTGGAAATGCCTCAGTTAACACACATCGTTGGAACATTTGGATATATGTCTCTTGAGTAAGATTTTACATTTTTATTTATTTATTGTGTACTGCTCGAGGTACTCAAAGTAGAGTTTTTATCCTTTTTTCGTGGTATTTTTTTTTATATCTCTTCAATTCATATTGGCCATTGGGGTTTGATCTAAGATTCAAGAATTCAAAATTTCTTCATGAGGGAATTGCATTTTCTAGATAATTATATGAAAGTTATAAAATAATATCAATACAACAATAAGCCCTATCTCACTAAATAGAGTTGGCTATATGGATCACACAACTTCATTGTACTCTATCAACAATCAAAATTTTAAATTATTGTTAACCAAAAGGTCTAATTTAATAACTTCATTGCAGGTTCTCTTGATCTTCCATCTACTTTTTCATGGAACTTCATATTGTCTGGTCTACCCACAATACCGGCACATTTCTTTTACATATGGAAACCATCTTCACAATTATTGTTGTTGTTAATTATAAAATAATATCAACGTAAAATATAAGACCATCTCAAGCTTAGAGCTGATATTCTGTCTAAGTTGTTATTAAAATTCACTACTTTCATAGAAGTTGGGCTAATAATAAATAAGCTAATGAAGTACGTGCAGGTATGCTCAATATGGAATAACATCTCCAAAATTAGGTGTATATGCCTTTGGAGAGGTGCTTTTTGAACTAATTTATACTAAGAAAGCTCTCCTCACACTACAAAAAAACAAACTTTCAGCAACGACACAAAAGTTGCCCTTCAGCGGCGACAAAAGATACCCTTCACCGGCGACATTTTTTGTCGCCGCTGAAAGTAAGAATTATTTAAAAATACATTATTTAATTTTTTTTAAAAAATTAATACCTTTAGTGGTGACATTTCCTGTCGCAGCTGAAGGTTATGATTTTTTTAAATTATAAATTATTTAAAAATTAATTAATTAATTTTTTTTTAAATTTAATACCTTCAGTGGCTACATTTTCTATCACCGCTAAAGGTTAAGATTTTTTTAATTTTAAATTATTTAAAAAATTAATCATTTAATAATTTTTTTAAAATTTAATATCTTCAGCGGCGACATTTTGTGTCGCCGCTGAAGGTTAAGATTTTTTTTAATTTTAAATTATTTAAAAATTAATCATTCAATATTTTTTTTTTAAAATTTAATACCTTCAGCGACGACATTTTCTGTCACCGCTGAAGGTTAAGATTTTTTTAATTTTAAATTATTTAAAAACTAATTATTTAATTTTTTTTAAAATTAATACTTTCAGCGATGATATTTTCTGTCATCGTTGAAAGTTAAGATTTTTTTTAATTTTAAATTAATTATTTAAAGTTTTAAAAAATTTAATACCTTCAGCGGCGACATTTTCTGTCTCTGCTGAAGGTTTGGATTTTTCTTAAATTTTAAATTATTGAAGGATTATTTATTTAATTTTTTTAAAAAAAAATTAATACCTTTAGCGGCGACATTTTCTATCAACGTTGAAGGTTAGCATATTTTTTTAATTTTAAATTATTTAAAATTTGTTTATTTAATTTTTTTAAAAAATTTAATACCTTCGTCGATGACATTTTTTTGTCGCCGCTGAAGGTACGAATTTTTTTTTTAATTTTAAATTATTTAAAAATTATTTATTTCAACTTTTATTTGTAAAGTTTTTTATTAAAGATAATTTTTTTATCTAAAAATAATATTTTTAAGAAATAAAAACTATTAAATTAATATTTCTATAATTTTATAAAAATATTAGTTCATTATAATAATATATTACCCAATCAATGATATTACACATATAAAATTAAAAGTTATTATCCAATTTATTTTTAGTTTATAATAATATTAGATA
This sequence comes from Vachellia collinsii, assembly GCA_006871305.1. Taxonomy (NCBI): domain Eukaryota; kingdom Viridiplantae; phylum Streptophyta; class Magnoliopsida; order Fabales; family Fabaceae; genus Vachellia; species Vachellia collinsii. Next base: position 4,064 of record QFDD01002284.1, on the reverse strand, counting down.
TTGTATATATAGATATATATACAAATAATATATATACCCAAATATGTGTGTGTGTGTGTGTATAAATATCTATAATTTATTATATAGTAAAATATTATATATATATATATATTTAAATATATGTTTAAAGTATGCAAAATCATTGCAGCTCAATTGGCAAAGGCTCACGCACACGGCCAAGGGGTTGGAGGTTCGATTTCTGGAAGAGACAAAACTTCAAATTTATTAGGTGGCGACACGTGGCATTGTGAGGTGGTGACATGTGGCATAGGTGAGGTGGCATATATGTGGTGACACGTGGCATGCAGGGAATGGTGATGATGTGGTAGTCGTCGGTGACATGGCACTGACTAGTGATGATGTGGCAGTCGCCAGAGTAAATTATTATTTTTTAATAATTTTGAAATTATTATTTTTTTAATAATTTTGAAATTATTTTTTTTAATAATTTTGAAAATAGTCGCCGCTGAAAGTACCATTCAGCGGCGACAATAAACGTCGCCACTGAAGATTCCCTTCAACGGCGACTCCAGTGTTGTCGCTGAAGGGTACTTTCAGCGGTGAAGCCTTTTTTATTGCCACTGAAAGTCTTTTCAGCGGCGACTCTTTTGTCGCCGCTGAAAGACCTTCAGCGGCGACTTTTGTCACCATTGAAAATCAATTTTTTTGTAGTGTCAAGATTGGCGAATTTGTTGCTAAGTCAAAAGGCCTTGTAGCTCTGGTCAGTCTTAATTATAATGAACCACACACACGTATGCATATATACTACCTCCTTTGGTCATTAATATAAGAAACAATTGACTTTTTTTTAGAGATTAAGGAAGGTAAATACATTACTTTAAAGTATTTATATTTATCATTTTTCTCCAAACTAATTTTTCTAACTTATAAACTGATGTACATGAATAAATACTTTTAAGTAATGTAATTAAATTTTTTAATCTCCCCCAAAAAAAATCAACTAATTCTTATATTAATGATGTGATGTAGTTTATATATATATGTAAGCCAATTTTAAAACCTTTATAGCCCATTTGGTTCACGGAATCCTAAGGAATGCAATGTAATATAATAAAACGTAATGGAATGTAATGTAATGACGTTTACATTAATCTGTTTGATTCACTATTAAAGAAAGATGATGCATGCCTATAAACATGTTTGGTTGGATTACAAAGAACACGAGAATGGGCAATAATAATATAATAAAAGACAAAATTACCCTTGTCTACACACACACATAATGAATTATATTTATCTATCTCTTCCCAAATATATATATCATGTGCACATATATATGCCAAAAAATTAATAAACAAAATTATCTCTTGTTCACATGTTTAAAAAAATTTATCAATTATAAAATTCTTATATATATATATATATTATAATAGCCCATATAAATCATATTTATACATAAATAAAGGGGAGGGGAAACAACATCCAAGCAAAAGCTAGCTAGGTGATAACATTGTCATTCAACGGCATGGTTGTACTCTTATTGATGACATTTGTTGGAATATATATATTAGTTAATTAAAATTGTCTATATATATGTATTACAATAAGAAGTATAATTTGTATATAAATATTGAACTGAGCTAATAGGACAATATTAAATCCATGCATAAAAATAAAATAGTCATATAGCATCTTTATCAATTTAAATAAAAAGGGTTGAGAGAATCCTTACAACCTTAAAACTAACAAAAGAAGTATCTAAAGGTGCCACCTATTCTAAAAGACTACGCACCCATGCAGGCATCTCAATTTCTGGGACTAGTGAGAATGCAACCACTAGTGATGGAGACTCGGTAATCTTCACATGAGCATTGTTAATCTCACTCCACGTGAGACCTTGTATTCTCATAAGTTGCCTATATATCTCCTCTGCTCTATCTAAGTCAATAGGACCTATTCTTCTTGACTCCTTCCTCATTTCTGCAAATTCCCTACATAAATAGTCAGCAAACTTCATCATTGTGTTGTCCATGTTGAAAGAAGATTCCTTCAATGCATCAGTGAGCAACTCTACAGCATCTCGACTAGTCCTTCTCTTTCGTTTTGTAGATGTGTGGACATCAGTTGGATGCAAAGTTTGTTGCTCAGATGAAGCTAAATTTGTATCTGTGTATAGTACCTGTTCCACATTGACTTCTGCTTCAATTCTAGAATCTTCTTCATCATTCTCACCAAGAGATGCAGGCATCTCTGCTCCTAATCCAGCTGCACGATCCTTAGCCCAAACATACGAGAACTCTTCAAAATAGGGTAAGCATTTATTCCTGAAGTTTCCAGCTCCTTTTTTAGTCTGAAAATAAAAAACAAAATGATGTAACAATTTAAGCATCATCACCAAACATCAATTATAATATATAACACAATTACCTTCACATATTCATCCCATACATAATTTTCAGCTGTTACACATTTCTTCTCAGGATCCCATCCAAAGCCAAAAGTGTTTCTATTTTGCACCATATCATATACAATTTGCCATTGCTTCTTGAATGTTCTCAACCTTGACATTATATGAGGATTCGCTTTTAAGCCACATCCTGGAAGCTTCAATTCTAGCATCTCTTCTAGCTTTTTCAAATAACCTGTACTGAACCCTGTATCTGCAACAAATTTTCCATCGGTTTTTAATTAGAGTAGACATTCAACCAGCATGCTATCTTCTTGGGTGGTCCAAGCATGCTTATTTCCCTTACTATTATCCTTTTGTGTTTCCATTCTAAGCATAGGAGAATGAAAAAAGAGCAATAAGAACCATATGAGATATAAACTTATAAATAAAGATAATAAATTACAGAATACAAGTCACGAGCATACAAAACAGAATACTATAAGTCCACCAAAATCATAGTTGTTAATACAGTCAACCAAATACAAAATTAATTATAACCATAAAAGCTAATGAATTCATATGTAATTATATACTAAAAAGGGAAGAATATAGGTTCAACTTGCAAATTGGACAAAAATTGTAAATATTATCGATTAGTCCTACGAGCCCTGAAAGCATTAAACATTTCATTGGCCATATTCTCTCGGAAAGCACTCCAAGCATTTGATGGTTTCAATGTTAATATGGAATTATTGTCTTCTTGAGAATTTGGTTGGTCAATTGCATCAAATTTAGCGACAATTGGGTCATCCATGTTGTCTTTCATAATGAGATTATGCAATAGACAACAGGCAACTATATATCGATTTTGAGTTCTAATACGATAATGTGATGGGCTTCTCAATATTGCCCAATGCATCTTCAAGATCCCAAATGCTCGTTCAATGACATTCCTAGCAGATGAATTTCGCATATTAAAACACTCTTGGGGAGATTTTGGATGTCTTCCATTATGCCACTCACTGAGGTGATATCATTGTCCTCTATATGGGGCAAGGAAGCCTTCACAATTTGTGTATCCCGCATCAACTAGATAATAATTCCCTACATATAAAATGTTACAACTATTAAAACACAACAAGTAAATCAAATTATGTATAATACATATCTTAAAGTCATACCTTGAGGGACTTTGAAACCATTTGGTCTAGCAATTGCATCCTTTAACACCCTACTATCAGCTGCAGACCCTTCCCATCCCAGAAAGACAAATATAAATTCACCATTTGGAGAGCAAACGCCAAGAACATTGGTGCTTATGTCCCCCTTTCTATTCCGATACCTACCCTTTATTTCTATAGGTACTTGAACTCTTATGTGAGTTCCATCAAGTGCACCAAGGCAACCCTACAGTTATTCATTAATCATTAAAATATAAATTTGATATGATCTATGAACACATGGAATTTAGGTTTACCTTGAACCACTTCCACCTCTCATCAGCTGAATCTTCAGAAATTGGCTCGGGTGTTTTAAATAACTCACTTTGAAGGTGAACAACTGCTTTTAAAACTATCTTAAAATACCGACTTATGGTTTCTCCTGACCTTCCAAACTCAAATTGAATAACTCTATTTTTGACATGGTGAGCAAGTATATGCAAGAAGATTGCAACTTGCTCATCCACTAACATATGCCGAGTTGGTTTAAGACC
>QFDD01002283.1:0-25463 GCA_006871305.1 Vachellia collinsii | reverse complement strand
TGTGTGTGTGTGTGTTTATGTATACCAATGGATAGTGAGATTGTAGGGAGACTTATTAACGGCGTGGATGATAAGAGTGTCACCCTCTCGAACATTAATGGTTGGTCCTGGCAAGCTTTCGTTAACTGCAGCTATTACCGCTTCTTTGCAGAGTCTCTGCACTGTCACGTTCGCTACCTGCATTCACCCAAAGTCATTATATTCAACGATCTTGCCTAATTTGGGAGGCTGTATTTATACGTACACATGCACTCTCCTTTAATATAATATTCACTTTGTAGTTAAAATTTTTTTTATTGAAATGAATCTCACATTAAGGTTTGAAAGGAGAACATATATCAGTTATTGAATCTAGAGGAAGAGCGCGGCCAATCAAATTGTAGAAAGATGATATTTTTTAAGTCCTCACCTCTCTATTCTATCTTCAATTTCCCCTCTTTGGGTATAAATTTAAATCATTCATTTTATTGCTACATTTCACATATCTTAATAAAGAATCCACCTCAAGTAGCTCTATCTGATTAGCCAACTCTCAATAAAAGAACCATATTAACAAGTACAAATCTTTGGGATAATTACACCAAAACAACTAGCTGTTTGAATTGGAAACCTAAATCCTTACAAAGCCCTTCTTTCAAAATAACACCCTCCACAATATAGGACACGTGACAGTTATATAAAACCATGCATATCGTTAATGAAGTAAAAAGATAGATTTAGTAGAATGAGGGATATATAAAAAGAAATCAAGTGTGCTAGCTAGCTAGCAGAGATTTAAGTTCATATATCGTTCATGAAAGAGATAAGAAAATGAACAAGTTTAATTAAGGACTTACTTCCCACGTGTATTCGACTACATGGGCAGAAACCAAAGAAGAAGAGGAAGCTACAAGAGCAAGAGCCCATGCCAGAGATAACAGTGTTGAAGTTCTCATTCTGAAGATCACAAAGAGATAGATAGTGGTATGAAGCTTTTGTATTTTAAGAAGCCATCTCTTTCCCATGTTGTTCATTTCTATATAGAGTCCGAGACTAATGAGATTGCGTGTTTAATACAGTAACCCAATTAATGAGCTTTAATTTTATTGGTATAAAATTGGGGTTTGAATTTTCGACGCATTAGGTAATATGAACATATATCATCTTTCGATCAAATTGTTTTAAAATTGGTAAATAGTGATGAAGAAAATGACATGGTGAAAGAAAAACATGGTAATTACTAATCATTGGTCCGTCGTTCAACGTTCAATCCTCCGTGAACGACGCATGGGTGCTTCCTTACTCCGTTTGCATTTCCATTACTGCTTCTCACGTAAGCCACTTAAACGACACATGCAGTTCTTCACAACACGTGTGTGTGTCGCTTATATTCTTCCTCTCACTTTGCTCGTGAACTTGATGTTAGTGGTCTATTGGAGATATAATAAGTGTTCTTGCTTAGTTAAGATAGTTAATATCACTAGTTGAATATATTCTATAAATATATAGTTTTAACATTATGATCAGTGTGAAGGGATGTGGAGTCATCACTAATGTAAAGGGAGAGGATAATTGATGCTACCAAAATTTAATTATACATCATAAATGTACAAGTCGTGAAAATTATATAGTAAATTAAGGTTGATTCCACATAGACTCAATTTGATAGGCAAATAGACATTATACATCTAAATTTTGTTTAAGTTGAGCAAATCAAAATAAGAATAATGAAAATATAAATTCAAATGAACTAAAAGATTAACTCTCATGTGCTAGAAAATATTAATTGACACAAGCAACCTAGAGTATCTAAATCCCTTCTTTAAGTTCAGAGCTTTTAATTACTCAAATAAATATATTTAAATTTTTACTTGTTAACTTAGAGTATAAATACATGTAGTGTCTCCTAATCATTTACAATCCTATCTCAAATTAAAACTGTTATTGCTTATATGGCTATTCATCAAGAGGCATTAACAAGAATAATTTTACTTTAATATAATTATATGAATCTAGTAGGTATATTCCAATCCTAAAGATAAATTAGAATAAATTCTAATCACATATCATTTAGTTTAAAGGTTCAATTAAGATCCTCTCCCAAGGTTAAGTTAAATTTTTTACATTCATATTTATCATACACTAAGCAGACAATAAGATTTAAACTAAATAAATAAAATTAAAATTAAATATAAATAAATGGTTAAAACATACTCATATACTTAAATCAATTCGTAACTACTCTAGTCTAAAGATCATTAGCCATATATATCTTTAATCAAATCTATAATAATAATATTCAGATTCAATAAAATCACAAAGAAAAAGAAGAAAGATGCAGCCAATGATGAAGATGAATTCTCCCAGGTGGTGCAGTCTTGCGTTTTTATTTCCCGTTGCTCTCACGAAGAAGTTCCTCCAGCAGCGCTCTGACTTTTCTTTTCTCCGCGTCCTCGCCTCTCTGCGTGTGTTCCGCGTGTGTCCTTCTCTGTTCCAGCCACTCCTTATGTGTGTGTATATAAATGTGTTACTCATCAAACCGCCACTCCTTCTTTTGTTTTTTTTAGGAAATTATTATAAAATCTCATAACAGAATTAATATAAAAAAGATCTAAAAAAGTTGTTAATATGAGTAATTTAAATTGTCAATGGTAGCTACTTTAGTTGTCAATAGAACCTTTCTAATATTAATTCTCTTACATAGAACTTTATAGTAATTCCCTCTATCTTTTAATCCTTTTTAATATTTCTTTATTTCTCCATTTACCAGGACTTTCTCTTCCCCTCTCCGATCACTTTCTAAAAAAAAAAAGATAAAAAAATAATAAAATTAAGAAAAAAAAAATCAAAATCAAAATTTTCAAAAATTTTAAATTATTATTATATGTTATAATTTAATGAATTTTTAAGATAATATATTGATGTATTTGCTATTTTAAATTTAGAATCTTCTAAAATTGTATTGATGATTCTTTAAATATATCAAAATTATATTTCAAATATACTAAAAAAATTAGAGAGTTATCAATATCATAAATCTTTTTTACCCCCTACTTGTATGGAGAGAAGATGAGGGATGAGAGAAAATTGAGAAAGAAAAAGGGGGAGGAGGAGAAATGAATCTTCCCTTACTTGAATGTGAGAGAAAAAGTTGAAGAGAAAATGGAGTGTGGCATTTTCTCTTCAACTAAAACTATTTTCTTTTATCTACTCACATGTTCTTTATTACTTTTTTTATTTTAAACAATTAAATTTAACATATAATTTTTTTAAAATTCTGATTATAATTTTCTTTTTTTTAAAGGTAATCTTTAAAATATATTGTAATATCTAATTTATTTTTTAATTATTTATTAAAACCCTGTAAACTTAAAAAATATGATATATTTTTATCTAAATTATTTTGTTTTGAGATATAATAACATGAAAATATATATTTAATAAATAATTTGATTTTAAGTTATTTAATGATAATAATGTTAATATAATTTTTTCATTATCATATTTAATTTATAATTATAATTGTTATATTTTAAGGATACTTTATTTATTTAACTATTTATTAAAATATTTCCATCTAAAGATATTTTAATCATTCAACTATTTGCACATTTTCTTTTCTCTCTGTTTTCTCTCATTAATCCAATCAATATAGGTAATAATATTTTCTCTTCACTTTTCTCCTTTTTTTCTCCTCCCATTTTCTTTTCTCTCAACTTTTCTTCACATTCAAACAGAAGTTTAGAGTAAATATAACTTGGATCTTCCTTTATAATTCCCTGAAAGTTTATGATCAAGTAATCTCCCTTTAAAAAGGAAGGGTATATTCATTTCTTTTGAATAATTATTTGTGATTAATGAAGTTGATCTTCTTGATTTGCTTAATAAGGTATCATGATTACGCTGTTTATTGGGCACACAGCGTTTTCTGTCCAGTCGTTTCTGATGGTCCAGTGGTGCTTCTTCCTTCAACGCAGTGTTTTTGAGGGTTCTTGAAACAGACCCCCAATCTTCTTAGTTCGCCGCTGTCAAAGCGTACACCTTCTTGCCGTCATTAACAAACAATGTTAAAAACGTTGCCTCACTTGAAGCCCTAAGGTTCTTGATTCCTAATCTTCATCGCTGATTCTTGGTTATGCGTCGTCACACTCTAGCCGGCTCTGTTGGAGCCTCAAATATTGCCGCTGCAAACATTCCTCCGTCAAAGGCCGTGGAGGCTTCACAGTTTTCCTGTCTTGCTGTTGCAAGCTCATTCTCATCTTTCTCGGTGCTGCAAACTCATCTTCGATCTTGTGGTTGGAATCTGGGTTGATTTTTACGGCGGAGCATCTTTTTACCATTGGTCACAAGATTGATGTTCGCATGGGCGCTTTGCATTCGCTATCGAAGTTTCACTACAAGAACGCCGCTGCGACTCCATGGCGCATAAAACCATTGATTCACATCGATCTTGAAGATCTGAGTGCCATTGATGGGTTCTTTGGCGTTGTCCTTCCATTCAAATCTCTCCGGCAATGGGTTCTTTTCTTGGAATGCAAATATTTGTTAAAGAGACTTCGATGATCGTATTTGCCCTAGTGGGTAATGCTTTGATGAGTCATCTTAATTGGGAAATTCAACGACTATTCATCTTCCTTCTTTCGTTCTAGTCAAACTCTTCTGTGAAGAAATTCAGATGCAATGCTGGGTCCTAGTAGTTGGTCCTCGCCTCCCAGTTTTTGCCTCCCTCCCGCCCATCGCCGGAGGCACTGAAGGTCTCAAAGCTTCTCTGGGCGTGAAATGGATAAAGGAATGAGCATGTTGGATCGTTATGAGAAACAACACAAAACAAGACTTTAAAAAGTAAAAGCTTATGCCATTATGTTGGCTGCACTTTTCGACACAGAGTGAGGTACTAGCTAGATAGCTTGCATGCCCTATTCAAAAAGTTAATGATTGATCCTCTTCTTGATACTACGGGTTTGATAAGGCAAGAAGAGATGTCATGTAAAAGTGAGGACGATGTGGTAAAAGCACTACGTTGGATGCAAGACAAAGAGGATGGGTTTCTTAAAAAAGAAAGAAAGAAAGAAAGAAAGCGATTATTCGCACCTTACGAATGCTTTCAATTCGCAGAAAAAGTGCCAACTAATCTTATTAATTTGACTTGCTAATTCTTTCTGATTTTGGTGCTCATGATTTTGGAGCTCATACAGAGAGAGCTAGTTATGTTTGACGAAATAGTCCATATGAGAATGTAATAGTCGTGCAAAAACTGAGATATATGCAGATCAGAATGTAATAGTAGTGTGATATATGGCGAATTTGGCATGAGCAATTAAGTTCATGCACATACATATATTCTATTTATTGTTTTGTATAGATACTTGTTTTTGATAATATGTGAAAACAATGAGAAATGGAAGTCAATTAGTTGAGGGATGGTCAAAGTCACAAGGACAGAGACAAAAAAAAAAAGGAGTCCATATCCATTATGTCATGAAGCCAAATCGATATGGAAGATCGCTATATAGAGAAGGCTCTTATTCACTTCACTCCCTTGTTTGTCTTGGCAAGTTGACACTTTTCGTGAGTTTAAATGATGTCAACTTGAGGGTCGTGTTGGAGATATATGATATATGATCTTCTTTAGTTAAATTAGTTAGGATTGCTAGCTGAATATGTTCTATATTTATTGAGTTTTAGCATTGTGATTAATGTGAAGGGATGTGAAGTTTTTACTAATGTAAAGAGAGAGGATAATATGGATCTCTCTCTAGAGGAATAGTAATATGAATCTTTCTTAATAAATGTCTAAAAAAAAGTAATTGAAAAAATGAATATGTTTAGATAGTTGATATCAGAATAGTTTCTAAGGTGTGAAATAATTAAAAAGAACATAATGTAATGTATTAAATTATTTTATAACTAAAATGACATTGATTTTTTTTAAAAAAAGTGTAACATTTATACATATAAGCTCAATATATCATTTCATAATAAAATGTGAATAAATTATATAATAAATAATTTTAGCATATTTACTTAATATTGTGAAGCCGATAGTAAAATTCCAATTAAAAAAAGATAGTAAAATATGTAATTTAACATCTACATATATTTTTTGGTAAAAAAATTGAATGTTATAAAACTTAAGATATATTTATAATTATAGATACCACATATTATAAATTGCAAAATTACACAATATTTGTTTTTCAGAATTGGTACATGAAAATATCCATACATTAGAAGATTATTAGTCTCAATTGTAATGAACTATTTCATCCCTTATAATATTATGAAGACGAGCCATATCGGATGAAGATGCTATCGATGGACGTACTTGATAAGAATGAAATTCGTTGTCTTTGTTACCACTACCATCATTGTCAGCATCAAAATGATCTTCTAATTCATGTTGCAGAAAGTCATTATCAGTAATAAACATTTTTCTAATGAAATTATGTATGGCCATCGTGACGCACACAATTTTAACTTGTGTTGTGAAGTTATATCTACTCATATTCTGTAAGATGGTGAATTTATTTTTCTACACTCAAAAGTCCTTTCTATTATGCACCTTAAACTGGAGTGCAAATAATTGAACATTTCATTATGATTTTCAAATCTTCAAAAATCATGGAGATGATAGCGCTTAGATCTATAGGGACTAAGGTGTCCAATAAGCACTACTACAAAAGAGATATCTAACGTCTCCGTCCCACGTCCAGCATTTAAAATATAGATGTGAGAGTGGGTTGAGGGGATATGCGTACCCTCTCAAGTCCAGCCACGTTGGCTGGACGTGAGAGAGAGTCTTACCTCTCTCTTCCCTGTTAGCTTGTCTCCACTCTCTTCAATCCGTCTTTCAGCTCCCACAATCATGCTCTCAATTCTGTCTTCATCTCTTGCCTCCACTGTTGGTCTCTTCTCTTCTTCACGCACATCAGATCTGGTGCTCACTTGCTTAACGAATCACCACAGCTCATCGTCCAATTTTACTGCTACTCAAAGTTGAAAGACGACGGTGATTTTGACAGGCTACTCTTGAACATCATTTGTAAGTTCAAGGAATTAGATGCTTCCTCTCTCAATTCGTCTCTCTTTCTTTCGTTATCTCCTATTGGCTTTGGTTCTGTTCTCTTTCTTTGGCTAGGGCTTTTAGATTTTAGGTGAAAATGCTTTTCTTTCATGACTTATGACTTATGCTAATTTGGATATCTTTGCTATATTTGTCTTTGTTCGAACTGAATTGGGCATGTAAATTTAAGTTATAAAGTTGTGGCTTGCCCTTGAAAATAATCTTTGAACTTGTATTCGAAAACCTTGAACCTTGACAGTATTAGATGTGGAGTTTAACAAAGATTTGCTCCTCAGCTGGCTTCATTCTGGGAAGCCACCCATTGGCCATTATTGCTCTCCACTTTTATTATTCATTAAACCTTAATCCCATAATTCCCCAATCAATCTGCATGTTGAATCCCCCAACAAAGATCAACACCAAATGAAATATCTAAGATAGCAGTCACCACATGCCTCTACATCCTTTATTATTTAGTCATTCATTTTTCCATATCAGCCATATATATATTATGCCCATTGTATCTTGCTGAAGCACTACAATTGGAGAAACTAACGACCAATTTAAATTTGAGAAGTTTTATAGAGAATCTTTTAAATAATAAATAGACATATGCATAAGATTGATATATCTTTTGGGTTTTACATGCTCAATTTGTTTTCTTTCATGTATCAAGAACACTTGAAAACTTTAATGAAAAGCAAACATTGGAAGGGAAAGTAACAAGGTCCTGAATTGCTGATGTTTCAAGCCACTATGAAGACTAACAGAAACTGGTCCTGCAGGAAGAAAATGAGGGGCCAAATTAGATTCTTTTCTTTTTATAAAGAGGACAAACTTGATGGCTTCACATGAATTGCACTCTCAAGGCAAAAAAAAAAAAACAAAAGAATTACACTTTGGCATTTTGGAGGGGATATATTGTCTTCCACATGTTTGATTGGTATTTGATTCCTTTGCATCTACCAAACTAAAGTGATACCTTCAATTCCTTTTGATGTTTTGAACTGTGGTTACAACACGAGGTACTGCACATTGCTCTATGCCTTTACAAGGCTGGACGTGAGAGGCACCCCTCTCAAGTCCAGCCTTTTGTAGACGTGACATGTGGGTGTTTCTAACGTCTCTTATAAAGATGGTCCCTTGTGTTTAGACGTAAGAAGACAATTTTGCTGGGCTTAAAAATATTCTTTTGTAGGTATTGGGTAGCTTGCATTCACCAAATAATATTTATCTATTTGAAATACAATAGCATTTATCAATCCCTATGTTTTATGTGTACATGAAAAACGCATGGCAACTTTAAGCATAACTCTAGATGAATGAGGAATGTTCATAAAAGCTGTTGTGATAGTATGATCAAATATCCACACATCATAAGCGGTACCTTCCCATCTTGCCAAAACAAAAGTGAAACACATATCCCAAGCATAAACCACCATTATATTTTGTGTTGGGATGCCTTTTATTCCAATATATTTTGTTTTTTCATATGCAAGAGCAACACATGCAACATGCATACCATCAATAGCTCCAATAGCATGTTTGAAGAAAAGTCAATAGCAACCACTATGGCGGATTTTTGTGTAAATGTTTGTAAAAGTTGGATCCTGCAATTTATTAATTAACGTTGCAAAGCCACAACATGCATCCAATACATTGTAAAAATGCTTGTTATTTGTCTCCGTTGACTGCTGAAATCTTTTTTGTACCACCCTATTCTTTATCGCATAGCCAATAATATGTAAAAAAAATTACAACCATTTCGGTAATTCGCATGTCTCTTGTTTCTTGCAAACCATGTCATTGCAATGCAACACAAAGCTCATAAAACATGTGTATCTTCATTCTAAATATTTCATAACACTTGATGTGATGGCCCTTTAATAGTGCATCGACCCATGTTTGACAAGTGTAACCACTAGTTAACTGTGGTCCTTTACACAAATACATTCTGGCATATGTAGCTCCAAGCATAATAGCACATTGAAACCTCTTTACTCATCTCCTAGCATGCTCTTCAATATCTGAATCTTTGTCATCCATAGTTGTTTTTTACCTATTCTCATACACAGTAACACATGAAATCGTAAGTTCAAATTGTGGAAGAGGCAATATTGTGCAAGCATGTTAGAATACTAATAACGTCATCATACAATATAAAGAGAAAGGATAAATCATAGTCATGTCCACCAAATAAAATTTGTCATCCATATTTAATTTACTGCAACAATAAGTACTAAAAATTTATTAGAGCCATGACATTGAAGGCTCAAAAAAACCAACAGTTTGTCCTTTGAATGCTTGAACGCCGCATATGCTTTCCTTGCTAATGGGTTACTTATGAGGAGTTCGATACATCATCTAAAGAAGTATTCATTAGCAACAATTTCCTCAACTTGGTCTAGGTGAGACAAGACACCTACAATTGACGCCTCTTCCTTCTTGGCAGCACGTTGTTCTGCGGCCATCCTTTCAACATGTGCTTCCTCTGCCATCAATTTCATAGCTTCTACCATTTGCTTAGAGGCTGGCCGCTTCTTCTTCTTGCCATCACCCCTCCTCACCCCCAACGAGATAGTTGATTGAGCCCCAATGTTGATTCTGTCTCCTATGCTCGTTCTCCTCCCTACACTACCTCTGTTGAAGTCATTGAAACTCACAAATTGCATCTTCGCACTCATGCCAGTTCTTGCCACATCTATCTCATCACTATCTCCATACCTTTCTTCCAAATCAATTGACAGTGTGGGCTGAGGTGGAGGTGATGAACTTGATGATGCCCACTGATTTGTTCCTATGGCCGCCACATCTCCAAATAACTGGCTTAACTCATCTTGGAATTGGAGGCCCCTTAACTTGAATTTTTTGTACCCTGGAACTTCTTGATATTCAGAAGCAATAAAGTTACATTAGTTACACAAGCTAGTAGATGAGAAATACATAATTAAAAGAACTGAGTTGATTAATTACTAAAATTTTCTTCTCTCACCAATCTTCAGGAGTAGTTATAGTCTTCTTCACCATATCTCATCCCACGCTAGTCTCTCAAAGTAGCCTCTCGCTTAGCTGTCATTCCTTTCGTAGGGAGTCATATTTGTTCTTTAACTGCATTTTAGAGTACACTCTCTATGTCTGTGCAATGAAGTCGCTCATAATTTTGTTCTAACCAGGCTTAGTGAAGCTAATAGCCTTTCATTGTCCAGATTTGACTTGTTTGAGGCACAAGTCAATGAACACCTTTTGTGGTGTTCATATCCCATGAGGCTTTCCTCTTATTCTTACTCATTATGCTATATAACAAATACAACTTTTAATTCACACAATTTAAGAAGCACACTACTCGTAAAGTTACACATTTCTTATTTATCAAATTGAAATTTATTTAGAATGCTTAGTTTGCGCTACGCATTTCTTGCTCTTGTCATTAACAAAAACGACCGCGCATATAAAAAAGAAATCCACAGATTACAGAAACTGAAGAAAAAGGCAGAAAGTCACTTAGAAACCAGCTATATTAATACTCCATAGTAGTTTCCCAAATACAGAACCATTCTTTTAAAATTTATCTATTGACTAATAGAATTCTTGGGTGTAGTAGAAAAAAATAAAAGTCATATAAAAAAAATAATAAAGAGGAAAAGTAAAGGGGACTATTATATGGTGGGTCCTTGAGAATTGAAAATGTGAGAGCAGAGTGAAGCGAAAAACATGGGCTCTTGGGAGAAAATCCTGCATCGTGGATCTGACTCTTTCACATATAAAATTTTTTGAATTAAATGAATCACAGAATCAGACTCAACTACTCAACTCTTTCACACATGTTGGAAACGCAGAATGATTAATTAATTAAAAAAATAGAGGTTAGTAAAATATTGCTACTCAACTCAACTACTCACTCTATAATATACCTATGTGTGCTTCACTGCTTCTCCGCTCTTGTGGATGCAAATCAGATTTTATTCGACCATATATATATATATATATTAATTGCATCAAATAGAGATAGAGCCAAAAATAAATAATAAAATGATAAGAAAAACAACGAAACTAAAATTGAATTCATTGTGTATTCATCTGTCAAATTCATTATTTCATTCCTGTATTCTCACTTCATTTACTTGAAAAGTTCAAGGGAAAGCACGTGGGAGCATGAAGAAGCTGACAAGAGGAAGAGGACAGGTAAATTAATCAAAGACTTCATTGAATTTTTTACCGAATTTTGAAGCTAATCGGGGTGGGGTGAAGTAAGAGCCTGAAGTGTTATAATAAACAGAACAGAACGAAGGGGGCGGTGTTTAAATAATAAACAGAACCCGGCTGGGAGACTGGTTGAGACATGGCAGGTTTAAGTATTATTTTTCTTTCCCTGGTAAATCAACCAAAAGTTATGATGGCACGAAAAGTTTAATCCCACATTTTTTAGGTGGTTGTGCCAAGTCCCAACTCACGTGGATTGCTTGTCAAATATTGGGTATACTAGCAAATTCTAATATGCCACATTTTGTGCTTTCCCCAGTCTATTATTTCAATATATGTATATGAAAATTGTAGAAAGCTGCACTATTCATCGCTATGAACAGTGTGTCTCACCTTAGGCTCTGTCCTAATGTACAGAATCCGCTCTAGTTATTTTTTGAGCTTATAACCTTATTTTGTATACGATTTTCTAGTTTTTTTCCCAGTGCCCATGAATGTTCGTCCAGCACTGACATCTTTCCAGAATTACATTTATGTTCTCTAACTTATAGTTTCCTATTCCTTTTAATATAGGAGGCAGCTCTCGAAGAGATGAAGAAAGAGCTTAATGCAAGGCCAACAGCAAAAATGATTGATGATATGCAGAAGAAAGTGAAAATTTTACAGGAAATTGTAGTTTTCTCTGTCTTTCCTAGTGTTAAGTCAGCTACATATATATTAAAAAAAGTCCGTGACTTTTCATTTTGGCACCTAATAATGCATTTTCCATCGAACTCTTTGTGGTTCTACTACCAGGAAGTCGGTTATAATTCAATTGAGGCTGAAGACTGGGAAGCGGCTACAAGTGGAGAGAAGATGAGTAAGATGGAGTCCCTTCTTCTTGACAAAAATCCGAAAATGGAACATGAACTGACACAATTGAAGGTATGAATTCGTTGTTTAAAGTGGGACAATTTAGCGATTCCATCTCCCTTCCCCAACTTTGAATGATGAATAAGGGTTATCAACTCTCAAAGCTGAATTTCTAGTGTTGTTCCTAAAATAGACAAGAACTATTGGGATGTCTCATAATTCTTTCTGTTGAACTTTGTCCAGGATAAGGGATCAAGTAACCATTTAATTTCTTTTCTATGATTGGCCTCAGATTTTTTGTGGGTGTCATTGCTCTGGCTGATTTAGATTTCATCCCACCATTTTCAGGTCAAACTTTCTGAGAAAACATCTGTATTGGAGGAAGCAGAACATAAGATAGCAGAACTTACAGCAAAGGTCAATGAACAACAAAAATTGATTCAGAAGTTGGAAGATGATAGATGAAAGGTTTGCATCAATTACCTATAGATTTTTTTTTTTTACTATATCTTCTGCTTCCATTATCCTTTATTTTCCTTTAAAAATTAGGATTACATTTGTGCTTGTCTTTTCTTCGAACAAAATTAGGATTAGATTTCTGCTTGTCTTTTCCTTTATTTTCCTTTAAAGCTGCCATGTCTCAACCAGTCTCCCACTTAAAAATTAGCACTTGATAACCAGATATTTGAACAAAATTCCATAAGCAAATCCGGCTATCTAACCAAACCAAACTCGATGACAACAGTAAGCAACACACGAAAACCACAGATCAGGAAGAGCAAGCTAACAATGTGGAAGAAAATGTAATGCAGAGGAGAGGAGACACAATGCACAGTCGACACCATAAACTGCCACACCTCAAACTCACCACAAATCCGGGAAGAGGAAGCTAACAAGTCAAGGAGCCACGGATTGGACAACCCAAAGCAAGTACTGTGTCTTCCGAGAGAAACTCGCCGACGTGCTTGCTATGTGACTGAAAGACGCGATCAACCGACGACGAGGCGTGCCGAGAGGATGACGCTTTCTTGTGCGGCATAGGTGAGAGCGATTTGATGAGAGAGCAGAGTTGGGATATTTTTCACTCATCGCACGGTGCAAGAGAAAAGGCTCGGGGAGGAAAAAAAGCTCAGGTTTTCAAGCATGTCAATTGGAAGCCATGGTTATTTGAGGTTTAAAATCATGGTCAGGTGACAGATAAACATATCTTGAAAATGTATAATATTTTAGGCGTTTAAAATTATGGTTTTAAAAAATGATAAATAAATATAATTAGATTTTTTAAAATATTTTTTAACCATTAAAATAATAATTTGGGGTAGAAACTATAGTTTTCCAAAAATTATTCTTTCTAACTTTTTTAAAAGTTATTCTTTAAAAATATATTCTATAAATTAATTATTATGCAAATCGAGAAAGAAGCTATTCTTCAAAAATTAATTTAAATATGATCATCCGCTTTTTGTAAAATCATGGTTTTAGACTCTAAAGCCATGACTTTGGTTCCAATCGTATTCTTAAAAAAATTGGGATGTTTGGCAAGCCTGATAAGGTAACCAAACATACTCTACTCTCTTCATCCTTAGCTTTTCGTAATTTGACTTGGTTTCATGTATTATCAGTAAGTCATCTCATACTGAAAATCTTGTAGGTAATTCTATTTATTTTATGGTGGGGAGGCTCATTGTTTGATTATCCAGTACTGTTAGGAAGAAGGGAGGCAAGAAGAGCGAGAAGAGACCCAGCAAATTAACATGAACCTTCCTCCTCACATTCTTCAACTTCCACTAGTGCAAAAAGTGCTTTTTAGACCGCATAAAAAAGGTTTTTTAGACCGTATACAGATACGGTTTAGATAAGACCGGTTTAAAAAGTAACACTTTTTAGACCGCATGTAGATGCGGTCTAAAAACGAAACCTTTTAGACCGCATGTCAGGACATGCGATCTAAAAGGTGTCCTTTTTTTTTAAAAAAAAAAATAGTCACCAGCCCCTACTCTTGTTGTGCCCTCGTCGTCTTCGTTCTCAAGTGTTGGTAGGGAAATGAGATAATAGAGAAACATATACAAACGGTTGTTGCAGAACAACTTTTCTACTTATTCATTTCAGAATTCATCTAATAAACAAGTGTATGCCATGCACAAAGCAAAAAAAAAAAATTCAAAGAAAATATACAAAAATAATATAAACTTCTATGAGATTGTGTTGTTCTTGGAAGTCGCTGGCCTTGTGCTTATAAGAGAAGACGTTGGCCTTGTGCTTACGAGAGAAGACGCTAGCCTTGTTCTTGCATGAAGATCGATCTGGTGATGGCAGCTCCAAACAAGTTTGGTGGATCTGTGATGTTCATTCCTATTGTTACCAGCTAGGAGCATCAATAACCCAAGTGTGAATGTTCTATAAACTCAACTTTGGCCGTGCCTGTGTCTTCTTTGCCCCTTCGCTCCTTACAAATTTCAAAAAACTTGATCTAAGAAACCAGATCTAAAAAAAATATATGAGAAACTAGATAAAAAATTCAGATCTAAGAAAAAAATATATGAGTAAGCACCTGAAGATTTGGTTGAAAACAAGGGGGTGACGTATGGATGTGAGACCTCCAAAGTGATGATAGCGTTGGAGAGTAGGAAGACGAAGAGGGAGCTGGAGAGGAGAAAGACGAAGAGGAGGTTGGAGATAAGGATATCAGGAAAGAGAGCGTGATTTAAAATTTTTGAAGTTGGGGGTTTTAAATTTTTTGAAAAGATGACATTTTAGACCACACCTATTAGGTGCTGTCTAAAAAATCCATCTTTTAGACTGCACCTCAGAGGTGCGGTCTAAAATGTCCATCTTTTAGACCTAAAACGTCATCCTTTTAGACCGCACCTCTTAGGTGCGGTCTAAAAGAGTTTGTTTTTAAACCGCATCTAACAGATGCGGTCTAAATAACTAAATATTTGTACTATTATTTACAAAAATGCCACCGGTCATATTTTTTAAACCTTATCCTCTAAATGTGGTTTAAATAAGCATTTTTCTACTAGTGTTCTCACAGCTTGTTGCTAATTTCCCCAGTTTCATGGCCTAAAGTTCAAGGACTTGGTCGTCCACTCTGGCAGCCAAGCTCGCACTGCCACCCTCCGAGACCATCTCTACAATGACACCCACACAGACTGAAAGTTTTGAGCTAGCTTGAAGTACACTTGTCCAACAATCTCATTATTATGGTTCAAAAAATCAGACCGAATCTGCCAATCCGACCGGTGAATCGGCGGACTAGTTCATGATTCGGTCCGGTTCAACATTAGATCGGGAGGCAGGTTGATCGAGTCATTTTTTTTTAAAAAAATATTTTTCACTTTACATTTATGTTTCCTTTGCTTTTTTTTTTGGAAAGTTACATTAAGGTCCCACACAAAAAATTAATATTAAGAAGATTTCAAAAGGTTGTTAATAACAAGTAAAAGAGTACCATTGACAAGTGAATGAGCTACCAATAGCAACTTTTGAGACATTTCTGATATTAATTTTCTTGTGTGGGACCTTAATGTAATTTTCTTTTTTTTTGTTTACTGTTTTTATTAATATTTAATGACAAAGGGAAGAACTAGACGTCTTTTCTTCATTTCCTTTTTTTTACTACAAACATGGTTTTTTTATGATTGATTCTTAGCGTTTTATGGTTAATGAATGAATTTTAATGATGTTTTTTTATTATAAATGATTATTAATTACAGTGACTAAAGAATTTTAATTGATAAAGATGAATATTTTGAAATTAAACATTATTAAAAGTATTGTATTTTAATATTTTCAACTAAATATCATTATTTTAATATGACCGGTTTGACCTCAATCTGACCCATTAACCCTTGATTCACTGCCTCAACCAGTTTAATGCTCGGTCCGATTTTTTTAACCTTGCTAATTATACATATATGATGAGTTTAGTACCAAAATTAATTATAGGCTCCATGCGTATGGTTAATGAAATAAAAAAGATAGCCTTTTTTTTTTTTGGTTCAACTGAAGTAAAAGATAGATTTAGATTTAGAATGAAGGATATATAAAAAGAAATCAAGTGTGCTAGCTAGCAGAGATTTAAGTACACATACCTTCCATGAAAGAGATAAGGAAACGAACAAGTTTTATTAAAGACTTACTTCCCACGTGTATTCCACTACATCAGCAGAAACCAAAGAAGAAGAGTAAGCTAGAAGAGCAAGAGCCCATGCGAGACACAACAACGATGAAGTTCTCATTCTGAAGATCATAAAGAGATAGATAGTGGTATGAAGCTTTGTATTTCAATAAGTCATCTCTCTCTCGTGTTGTTTATTTCTATAGAGTACCAAACCAAGGCCATTGTGTGTTTAATTCTTTAATATAAGAATTAATTAACTTTTTTTACATGAGATTAAAGAAGAAAATTAATTAATATATTTATCATTTTTTTAAAAATCTAATTTACCTAAGTTGATATATAATCTAACGATATATATAAATATTTCAGAATGTATGATATAATTAAGTGATTTCTTTAACCTTTTTAATCATCCAAAAAATCAAATAGTTCTTCCGAGCGCTAAAGAATGGAGCTATTATAGTTAATGAGCATGATCAATCAGAATGAAATGGTGCCTTGAATTTTCAATGCATTACGTAATATGAACACGTGCAAGCGCACCTTTGGCTAAAATTGTTTTAAAATGGGTAAATAAGGAAGAATATGGTGATTATTACTAAATACTTGCTATTATACTATTACCGTAGACATTGAATATTTGGGGGGCTACCAACTATGTGATGGGGTTTGACTTCTCTTATTTTCATATTCTCATTCTCTTCCCAAAATCACATTATCATATTTAAATAAAAAAATAGAGGATTTATATTTAATATTTTATATAATTAGTATTATAAACATAAACAAATAAATTTAAATTATTAAAATATTATCTGCATAATTTTAACTGCGATATATACAAAATAACAAAATTTTTAACTTGTAAACTATTAGAATAAAAATTTTATAAAATATTAAATTTGAACCATCTATTACTTTATCTAAGCATAAAGATGAGATTGTGAAAAGAAAATGAAAAACATAAAAAAGAGAAAATCTGCTTTATGTGTCTAGTACCAAATTTAATTATGCATATGCGCCATACCCTGGTTTCAAAGTGAGAGAACATCAACTTTTACCGGTTCAAATTAAAGTTAGATAAGTAACCATGAAAATATATAGAAAATTTTGCGTGTTTCTATATACATGTATATTTATATACATCGTCAATAATCATAATTTTTATGTATAATACATCTCAATAATTTCCACAATTAAAAATAAATTATATCAATATTTCTTAAATTTTTCGAAATGATGATACCATTTTGATTTATAAAATTATGGCAGAAATTTCAAGATATACGAAAAGTAATACATATACAAATATATTAGTCCTAATTTTTTTTGTAAAAAGTAAACTAAAATGGATCAATTTCTAAATGTTGACTTCATTTATATAATATCTGTTGTTACATTACATCAGCTCTCGTTTGAAAGAAAAAGTCTTCTCTGCTACTATTGAAAATAGCAGTTATGTAGAAAGCTTGGGTTTCTAGATTATCCACATATAACATCAAGATAACTTTAATTATTAGTGAAAGCAAAATAAATTGATTAGTTGAGAATCTAGCAAGACTTGTACTTCAGCATACAAATAAAGATAATGAAGTAGATATTGTTATTAATTTCAATGATGTGAACTGGTGAAGTAATGGGGTAGCTAGAAACACCAAGAGGCCAACTGTAGTGTCTGCCCTTTATTGCTACACTATCTCTCTTCCCACAAATCACATTAAATAACCCACATTACAAATACACCAATGAATACACAAACAATCTTTATTATTAATTTTTATTTAAACTCCTAATTGGTGTGCGCGCGCGCACTTGCATAGAATGATTTTGTATATATAATAATTGATGGACTTAATTAATTAGCACTGAGTAGGAAGATCAGACGGAGGAGGAGGAAGTGTAGTTTCAGGTGTTGGTCCATTCTCAACTTCAAAAGCCATGGATAGCCCCCACGGCAAGTGATTCTCAATATGACAATGCACCAACCATATTCCTGCATATATCTCAAGCAAAACACTTGTCAAAATAATAAACTTAGTTTGAATCACGTGTGAAAACACTCTTCAACACAGTCAAAATTACGGCAACTTCCTAGAATTAAACAAATCTCCGTTCTCTGGAAAGTAGGGGAATATAAGTTCAGAACTAAGCAAAAGATCAGTAGATTAGTGGGAGAGGAGCTTGAACATTTAAGAGCTTAGTCTGCCAAGACTAGCACTAAGCACTGCCTCATATGCAACGATCACTTGATAAACTCTTTTGAGAATTAGCGATGTGGGACTTTTATCAGCACACACTCACACCTTACACACATATGTATGTCAGTATGTATATGTCTAGTAAAGAACAAAGAGATGATCAAACCTGGATTATTTGCTTGGAATCTGATGACGGACCAGCCTGCGAATGGAACAGCAACAGTGTTACGAATCTGAGGATCTCTAAGATTGAACATGGATTCATCTCTTGAGGCGTTGTAATTGCCAGTGCCTTGAGCCAAAACGTGGAAATTGAATCCATGAATATGCATAGGATGGTTCTCAGGAGCAAGTATGGCTGTGTTCTGAAACACAATCTGTACCGTCGAGTTGAACTTCAATGTCTTCACCTTGGTGGATTTCGGAGCGAAGGCTATACTCAGATTAAGACTTGGATCAGTGTAATTAAACACAAAAGGAGGCTGATCTGGAAAATCTCTGGTGTAAACTCCACTGGTGGCATTTCTATAGAATGCATCCAACATGGAGAATCCTCGTCCTCTAGGTAACACGAACGATTCATTGTTCATGCTCGCAGACAATCGCGTACCAGGTGTTGGACCCCGACACGTGTCATTTGGTAAATCACAGAAGTCAACGCCGAGTCCAACAGTGATGAACATGTGTTCGTCCACGACTTCTGGGACCGGGACCCAGTGGGGGCCACCAGCTAACCCTGTGATGTTAAGGTAGAAAGCATTGGCCGTTTGTGTGTCGTTGTGAGCAGGTAGGATTGGCATTAGGGGTGTCGTTGAGGTGGATCCGTTGTAGACGACAATGCCTGTG
Source organism: Vachellia collinsii (assembly GCA_006871305.1). Lineage (NCBI taxonomy): Eukaryota > Viridiplantae > Streptophyta > Magnoliopsida > Fabales > Fabaceae > Vachellia > Vachellia collinsii. Next base: position 6,199 of record QFDD01002283.1, on the reverse strand, counting down.
GTGGTCGTGTTAGCTAATGGAGTCACCGAGGCGTTTAAGGTTTGGTACGGAGTTGCAGCCATGAAGTATGAGCCCACCGTTTGGTTGGCCGTGAGGAGGGCATCCACGGTTTGGCCCGGAGCCACCACGACGATGTCGGTTTGGTAAGGATTCGTATACGCAGCGTCAACGGCGACGACGGTGAAGGTGTGACTTGCTATCTTGAAGAAAAGGTGCTCATTGAGTGCAGCATTGATAATGCGCAACAAGTAGGTCTCTCCTTGTTGCACCTCAAGTTGGAATGTCTCTGTATGATTACATGAAAATTCATATATATATATATATCATGATAATACAGAAGCAACATATATATACTTATATAATGGCAAATTGAATCTTGTCTAGAGGATTAAAGAAGTTAAATACATTACTTAAAGATATTGATTAATATACTCATGTTTCTATTTACATAGCATAGATAGAATATTTTATTTGGTCCTATTTATACATTAGCCCTTTAAATTTTTCATGTCAATATGTATAATGTTAACATTCATTTATTATGTGTTAACTTTGCTATCACGTTTAATAGATATATTAAATAAGGATAAAGTTATAAAGTTGTTGAATTTTAAGGTAAAGTTAATGAGGTTTAAAAATACATTACTTAAAAATATTCATTAATATACTCATGTTTCTATTTACATAGTATAGATAGAATATTTTATTTGATCCTATTTATACGTTAGCCCTTTAAATTTTTCATGTCAATATGTACAATGTTAACATTCATTTATTATGTGTTAACTTTGCCATCACGTTTAATAGATATATTAAATAAAGATAAAGTTATAAAGTTGTTGAATTTTAAGGTAAAGTTAATGAGGTTTAATTTTTTTTTTTTTTGTATTGTGTAAAACATGTTAAAAGTGACATATAAATATGATAAGATAAGAATAAAATTAGATTATATATAAGTTTATATGTCAATCAAACTAGTTTAGAAAAAAATGATAAATATAATTACGTTTAAATAAGGTATTTAACTTTTTTAATTTTTCCAACAAAAGTCAACTAACTCCTATATTAAAAGATTATTTGTGTGTGATTCATTGATAAGGTTGAAAGGTTGACATACGATTTTGAGGGCAGTCATAAAGAGCTCCGGGCAAGCCATTAATGGTGAAAGCATCAGATATATTTGGGGAGCCGCCAAATTCTAATGCTTCCTCCTCAACTTGTATGACATTAGCATTCCACCACTCACCTGCAAACGAATCAACCTTATTCTCATAATTATAAATGTCTCTTATCTTTCAAATGATATTATTTTAAAAGAAAAATAAAACTAAATATTATTGATTAAATATACAAACCCAATACTATGGGGACTTCTTGGTGAGGTGTAGGGAAAGGGTAAGAGGTTCCCAGGCGAGGTCGAATGATGAGAGCTCCATAAACCCAAGCACGAAAGAAAGAAGAGTGAGCATGCCACCATAAGGTTCCTTCTTGCATTGTCACATTAAACCTATAAGTGTAATTTCCTCCTGGCAGGATTGGACATTGTGTTACATATTCAGGACCATCTGCCCATTGACTCATCAATTGAAGTATTCCATGCCTGCATATTCAATCATATATACGTTAAATAGATCACATCCACATTTATAACATGCAAAGCCAAATTTTACTCTTATAGTGAACCATATAAATCACTCATCTATTATCTTTTTAATAGGCACATGTATATTCCTATTGAAAGTAATATTGTTTGAGAAATCGATAAGCACCGAATGTTTATATATTCAACCTCCATTAATGGTTATCCTATTATTTATTCTTTTGGGGACGTTCAATAATATTAAATCCGGTCTATTTAATTTTGCATTTTGCAATTGGGATTATTTGTGAGGAGGACCAAGTGGAAACAATCTTGATTTCTTACCATGTTATAGAATAGGAATAAACAAATACTACATGAATTGAATAGGGAAAGTCTAGAATAGCGATAAATGTTAGTTAATTTCATGAAAATGATATATATAGAAGAAAAATGTTACAAGATAACTATATAATAGTCTATTGTTAAGGTCAAATTAAAACTAATATGGTGTGTGTATTTCTCTAACGTGTAACTTCTTAGTTGATAAAGATTAGATCGATCATGTTGACCGGGGAGATATATCGTTAGAGAAAGGGTAGAAATAATCAAATAGATATATATTTATTTAATACCAATGGATAGTGAGATTGTAGGGTGAATTGTTGATGGCGTGGACGATAAGAGTGTCACCCTCTCGAACGTTAATGGTTGGGCCTGGCAAGCTTCCGTTGACTGCAGATATTTCCGTTTCTCTGCACAGCCTCTGCAATGTCACGTTTGCTACCTGCAATCACCCAAACTCATTATATTCTACGATCTTGCTTAATTTTTATCCAGGGATGGGAGGCTGTAATCACACACACACACACCCCTCTAATTTTTAATAAAATATTCACTTAGATAAATTTTTTAATTAAAGTGAGTCTTATATTAAAAATGGGAAGGAGAATATGTATATGTCAGTTATTGATGCAAGAGGCCAAGAGCACAACGAACCAAATTGTCGAAAGATGAGTATCTTCGTTTTTTAAATCCTCACCTCTATATATGTTCTCTCTTTAATTTCTCGTCTTCGGATTAATTTAAATAATTCAATTTTTTTTTCTGCATTTCACATATCTTAGTAAAAACCCTCCCCAAGTAACCCTGACCCTCTCTGATAGTAAAAGAACAATTTTAAGGAGTCTCTGAATCCTTTGGAGAACTACATAAAAAAAGCTGACTGTTCGGAATACTCAAAGCCTCATCTAAGGTGCATCTTTCAAGGTAACCCTCTCGATGTAGAACGTGACAGTTATATATGGCCATGCATATAGTTCATGAAGTAAAAGAAAAAATATTTAGATTTAGGAAAATGAAGGGTTTAAGTACATATATCGTCCATGAAAGAGATAAGAAAATGAACAAATTTAATTAAGGACTTACTTCCCATGTGTATTCCACTACATCAGCAGAAACCAAAGAAGAAGAGGAAGCTAGAAGAGCAAGAGCCCATGCCAGAGACAACAGTGTTGAAGTTCTCATTCTGAAGATCACAAAGAGATAGATAGTGGTATGAAGCTTTATATTTTAAGAAGTCATCTCTATCTCATGTTTATGTAAATATATATATAGAGTCCCAGACTAACGCGATTGCGTGTTTAATATAATAATACAGTTAATGAGCTTTAATTTTATTGGTATAAAATTGGGCTTTGAATTTTCGACGCATTACGTAATATGAACATATATCATCTTTCGCTCAAATTGTTTTAAAATTGGTAAATAGTGAAGAAAATGGCATGGCGAAAGAAGAACATGCTAATTATAATTAGCTTGTCGGATGCTTGTTATTGTACTCTTACCGTAGACTTCGAATTTTGGGCTTCTGATTCTACGATAGATTATGAGTTTAGTTCCACTACTGATTATACCTATGCTGTCATACCCTGGTTTCAAAATGAGAGAACATCAACTTTTACCAGTTCAAATTAAATTTTGATAAGCAACCATAAAAGTAAACGGAAAATTGTGTGTGTTTCTAGATATATTTATTTTCATATACACCGTCAATAATCATAATTTTTATGTATAATACATTTCAATAATTTCCAAAATTAAGAATTTATTTCTTAAATTTTTGAAATGATGATACGATTTTTATTCATAAAATGTGATATTTTTTTAAAAAACAAATCAATTAATTTACACTTTAATTTCTTGAGTATTGTTAAAATTATATAAACATTTTGGCCAAAAAAATTGTATAAACATATCTTCTATTCGATATGAAATTTTTGTGTTGATTATAAAAATAATTTTAAATTGTACATTTTAAAAAAGATTGTGGGGTATTTTTTTTGTTTTAAAAATTTACGTAATCTTAATATAAATTAAAAAATAATTATATTGCTTCTGACGATATATTAACGTGTAAACTCTCCCCCAACTCTCCCCACATTCTCCCTCTACATATATATCATCTCTCTCCCCCCCATATATATATATATATATCATGCGTTCTCACAAACTTTCTATCCTAATTAACAATTTATTCTTTGCTACACATTATATGGGTTACAAGTCGATGAATCCTGGTCTTTGACAACTCTCGTTTCGTTGTGTAAACTTTACACCAACATGTTTGAAGTTTCCTGATTTGAATTGGCTAACATTATGTGATTCTTGACGCACACATAATTGCCCCCGGTTATGTTTCTACCATATAAATAATTTATACACACAGATAAATGTATATTCATGGGTCGTATTTGACATATTCATCTTTACACAAGTGAAAAAAATTATAGTAGAAACTTCAAGATATATGCTCTAAAAGTAACAGATATATTATCAGTCATAACTCATAACCAGTAGTTTTTTTAGTTCTAACTTCTAAGGATTAATTTATTTTTTAATGTAATATTTATAATTACAGAAGCTCTCGATCGTTCGAAAGAAAAAGTCTTTTTGCTCCTATTACTTTGAAAGCAAAATAAATTGATTAATCAACTTTATTTCTCTAGAGTTTGTACTCCCAACCTGATTGATCCTTTATTCTTTTTTTAATTGGTCTAAGTTAACCACTCTAATTATAACTATTATTTCTCTTTTCATATTTATGGTGGATAACAATCTCTATTTTTAAAATTCAAATTTTAAATCAATATCTCCTTATTTCATCTCTAAATACAATTATCCCATTTTAATAATATCTTTTATAATATAGACATATCAAATTTTTAAAAACATAATAAAGACTTCTGTTTTCATTTTTCCAATAAAATGGAAATAAAATGTATATTAACGATACTTAAGACTATACTAAAGTAAGTAGGTTTAGGTAATCAATCAAAATAAGTCATTTGTATCTGTTTTACAAATCATCATTCAACTCCTAAACAATTTAAAATAGTAAAATCTAAAACTTTAAAAAATAAGTCTTATTTTAAATAGTTATTAAACGAATAAAGAAAGTATATGACTCAATTGTAAAGAAAATAATACAATAAAGTAAAAATAATTACGCATTATTTTTTAAAACAACATGTACTATAAAATTTATAAACGATAATTTTTAGCAGTACATCAACTAAAAAATTAAATTAAAGAAATGATAAATATCCCAAAAAAGAGTATATGACAACAGAATAAGGTCTAAAAATGAAATACATGATATTTCATATTAATGGTTATTTTTTCATGTTATATATTTTTCTTGAATTATGCTGATTCTTTATTATAGTAAAACACATTTTAATATACAAAAGAAACTTTTATTTTTTTTTAACATACATAACAACAAATGAATTTTGTGGTGGGATAAAATTTTCATTAAAAAGTAGTAGAAATATTTTTTTTTTCCTCTATCTCATAGGCTTATTTCATTATAGGGTATAAGTGAAATTAGATAGGGGTTTGAGTGTTTAAAACTAACATCTAAAAACTTATATTTATTAACTCAAAAACTTCTATAGTTAATAATCCTAAGATTATAAATAAGAAATATGGATTGTTATGTAAGAAGCATATATGACATATAATATTAAAACTCTAATTTAATGAATTAATATTCTAATTTAATAATAATTTATTTAATTTCTAAATTCTATTAACTCTTTTTTTATACAACTTAATTGCACTTTAATGATTTAAAAATTTAATAAAATTTACCTTATTTTTCAAAAATTACGCTTTTAGATTTCTCATTTTAGCAAAATACACTTTAATATATTATAAGCTTATACCATTTATTTCCACGATCATAAAAAAAACTATCTTTTTTAAAAAAAACATAGCAAAAAATGATTTTTTTTTGTGTGGATGAAATTTTGATGGAAAATGAGGGGGGGATTATTATTTGTTTATATTTTGTGTTTCATTGTAAAGTCTAAATAGAACCATAATTTTAATCACCTAAATTTTAATGTTTGGATACAAAATTAAGAAAGTCATTATGTTATATTTTAAAATTATATGAAACTTTTTCTTGAGATGAGTCATAATTGTATGATTTTTTTTTTTAAAAAAAAAAGATAACTCAAATCAGGATACAAGATACAATTGTAATAATAATAGTTAATGTTCTACTAATTTACATTGAGAATTTTATAAACTACTTTATGATATATACACTAT